>JARFOD010012292.1:0-11338 GCA_031763545.1 Mopalia muscosa
CCCTGTCTGTCTGTCCGTTGGTCTTAAATTGGGTCATTTATCCATAATTTACACATTTTTGTTATTGGCTGATCATGAAAACCTCTATTCCAATGAAGTTCATATTTTGGATTTAGCATCCTCATAAGGTGTAGCTGTGCTGGTCTCATTTCAGTTTTGATCCATGTATTCATTCTTTTGTTATCCATTTGTCTTCTGCACTTCTATGTATATTGCATATTTCTTGTTATCACTATATCTCAGGAACCGATGCTCCGATCACTTTCGTGTTTTATTAATAGCTTCCTTTCATGGTCTAGTTTTGCTGGTTTGGTTTTGATACATGTAGTGTCTGTCTAACTTTTTAATATACCTAGTAAACACAACTCTTCCTAAACTGGCTTAGGCACAAGACGGAAAATCAAATCGTGAATCTGTCCCCTCTTAGACCCTTCTCTTCAAACTAACTTAACAGTGTGGGCGTCAAGATCCATTCATGGATCACTTGTTACTTCATTTTACTTTTTAAAATACAGTGGGGGAGCGGGTACGCCATGGCCCTTTAGAATACTCCCTCGGCTTCCTCGGCCGATCGTAAGAGGCGAGAAAAGAGGCTGCTTTCTGTTGCCCTGGTGTCCACAGAGCTAAAGGTTAACGAGAAGCAGATTTGTTTGTGATGTTCTGTATTTGTGTCCGTCGTCATATAAGGGAAATACCTTGAGTACGACGTTAAACACCAATCAAACAAACAAACAGTCTAAAATAGGTGTCAACATATTTGAAAAGATTATAATATCTACATTGGGGAGCCAAACCTTTACTTGATTTAAAACAAAACAAGGAATAAAAACGGATTCTTTCATGTAAAGAGAGTTTGTGTTTATGACGAACCCATTCATTAATTAATTAATATGTACATAAGAGTTCTTGCTAAACATTGAATGTCCGTTTTTGTGCTTAAAACAGGACTGTAGATAATCATTTCTAACAATAATTTTCAATATGTATTTTCATTAAAGCAACAGCCCCGTGAGGGAGCGGGTTAGACTTTAACATAAATCAATCTTGTGATGAGTTGTCATAGATTAGTACAATATAGTGCGGTTAATTTGTGCAATTAATTTTGTCTGTTGACAGGTACCATTGGCAACCACATTGCAAGGCAACATTCAGCTCTCAGCTTTAGACATTCAGCAAATCCAACAGGAAGTGCAACAACAAGTGCAACATAACCAACAAAAACAGCTAATGCAACAACAAATGATACAGGTAATTACAACTCTACAACTCAGGTGTAGGTGCAATTTGCTTGATCTTCTTACCAATGTCAAATGGCTGGAGCGCTTTTTACAGCATGCAGGGACAAATACACATTTCAACCCATTGATCTTACAAGATATCCTTTTTATAATTGTCTTGAAAAACCTGGAAAAAAGCCCACCTGCATTAAATCAAGCCATAAAGAGTTTTGTTTACCAACAGAGTCCATCTGAAGCTTGAAATACTAGACTTGTGAATACACATGGCTTTGCTTATTATTGGGTCTCGGGTTTGTATTGATCTGTACTAAAAAAAAGATTTTCTAGCAATAATGTAAATTACATATAGCAAATTGTTTAAAAATGTTATTCAGAAAATACAGATAAACTTCACATTAGAATATTTTGCTTCAGGACTTCTGTCTTGAATTGTATACTGATAGTCACTATCACCTCTGTTCTTCCTGCAGTCTCTATTCCTGTATTTATATTTTGGTTAAATGCCAGGATTTCTTCACATTTTACTTGTGACCCATGAGTATGATGTTTAACGTCAAACCAACATTGATGAAATTTTCCAAAAAAGCAAAACATTTAAAACGTTATGGTTGTGCTAGTGCCAATTACTGTAGTTGCAATATACTTTCAGTATAAGTAAAATACCTTTGAGCTCAACAATCAAGATAAATAGAATAACTTTAAATGTGGCTTAAAACAACAAGTAAAGCCAAGTTTTATAAGCTTAACATTGAATGTGTCTCTGTCCAGGCCCTGCAGAACCAGCAGAACTCTTCACAGACAAATTCTCTCAGTATATCGCCCACTGTCTCTGTACTTCAGACCCAGATGGTCAACACAAACCAGCCAAAAGTGGTTAGTTCACAGCATGGAGTTCTCCAGCAGGTCAACGCCCCAATCCAGGCAGTAGCAGGTCTACAACAGTTTGTCCTCGTCAACCCTAACCAGTTAACTACAGCAGGAGCACAACCTCAACTCATCATCCCTAACCAAGTGAGTTCACTCTTTCCTTATGACATGTGGCATTAGATAAATAAATGAAACAACTGCAATTAGGAACTCTTAGTGATTTAGTGATCTTTTGTATTCCTTATTTACATATTAGAGTATCCTTAAAACATGAGTATTATGACAAAAAAAGAGCATTCTGGGAATCAGTTTTGTGTATTTTGTTTGAGGAAGAAAACACCTGCAACTCATGGAATGATTGAGTGTTTTTCTTTCATGACCAAAGTTTTCCTTCTATGGGACATTGAGTCCTACAGGACTTGTTTACAGGAATTTATAATCAAGAATGTTCTGTTAGTCACACTTACGGGTATTTATTTGTCAGTATTGCAACCAAAAACAATGCAAGGTCTGGAATATTCTCAAGATTTGTAAATTAACAATATTTTTATACACATCTTATGTCAAGAGAGGTTGCTATCAATTCAAGGAGCAGGTCACTTTCTCCATTTCACTTTACGGGAAAGTATCTCACGTTGACAATCCGAAAAATATTTAGTAATAGTCATAATAAGACTTGTGAGTTACTCAATATGGCTCCAGCAATCGTGGGGATAGTTTTTCCACTGTAATTAGGCAAGGAGCCGTGTGAAGTGGACAATCCCTCGTCGTATAAGTGAAATACTCTCGAAAATAACGTTAAACACCAATCAAACAAATAAGCATAATGAGTCCCAAAACCATTAATACCACTTTTGGGGAAAGTGTTGCCGAATGGCCTATTTTTGATGCTTGTAGATGTGTGTGAAGAAAAGGTTACAGAATGAATTTCTGTTACATAGACTCCAGCTAATTAAATAAATATTTTTGTAGAAAGCGGGTTAGTTGAGTGGTCTAAATGGCTGCCATATACTGCGGGTGATTTAGTGCCTCACTCTGAGCCCTCTGGATTAGCAGTTTGTTATAAAGTAGTCTTAAATTAGCCCTGGATGAAGATTAACTTTCCAACATTATGATTGGTTACATATTGGTTGTGCTGGTGTCAATTATTGTTGGAACAAACTGCTATTATAAAAGTGACATACCATTAAGCATAACGTAAAGCACCAATCAATCAATCAATCAATCATTCGTACTCTGTGCGTCATTTCTCAAATAGGTATCAGGCTGCAAACTTTCTCAACTAGAATCTGTTCAAACTCAGAAAGTTTTGCCCCAAAAATAACAAAAATACTAAGCCTATACAGACCATTGCTGTAATCTTTTCGGGCATAACCTGAAAGTCAGACCTCTAAATCTGGGTGAAATAATTTAACATTTGCATTTGCTGCTGCTTTGCTCATTTTTTAAATTCATAAATTTGTATTTAAGACAAATAAAGCAAATTGCTTTATAATACAAAATTTTGTCAAAATCAGAAGAAAAAAGCAAATTTAGACAAACAGCGCAAACAATTTGGCAGCCTATATAAATTGGTTATCCTAAAATAAGCTGTGAAAGACTAAGATTTCCTAGTCCTATATTTTAACACAAGAACATATGGAACAAATATAATCCTTCTTGTCTAATTCCTTTGCCTTGGGGGCTGATATCTATTGTGTATTTGACAAAATTTTCTTTTCTTTGCGAACTGCTGGACAAAGTTAGGTCCATTGCAAGCTTACATGTAGCTCTAACCAGATCCTATCAAAACTTGATAAAATTCATGGCTACAGAGTAACTTAAAAAGTAGAGTGGGACTTTCTCCTGCTCCAATGATTGTTGGTAGTGGCCTTTTTTATGCACAGTTTGCACATTATATATTTTGTGAAGACAAGACACATAGACTAATTAATTTCTCAGAAAAATATGGCTGCCGTTGTTTTTTTTTTTAAACTCCCCCAAAACAATATGGCATCATTTTAACAATTTTCATGTCCAACAGCGATGACCTATTAACATTTAACTTAAACAGCTTAGAACTTAAGAACCTGCTATCTACTCTGCTTGTTTTGTTAGGCAATGGATGCACATCAATTAAAAGCTTTATATTATTATTGTAACTTGTTTTATCTCTATATGTTGTTTTAGGCCCTTTTGCAAGGTGTGACACAGGCTGTATCAACTCCTTCAGCCGTTACTGTTACTCCACAGCCTATGATCGTCTCCCCTACCTCACCAACAAACACAGCCCAATCTTCCTTACAACCTGTACCATTGGTAAGTCAACATATACCTGGGCTTCTTGATAAAAGAATCTATTCTCTTTTTCAACAATTTGAAAAATTGCATTTTCTACTTTTTTTCTACCCCATTGATGCAACAGGCTTGATGGATATATTGCCCTTGCATGATTTCCTTCAAAATCATAAGCTTGAGTAAGCTTGTAATATGTTTTATTCTGCATATCTCTCAAAGTAGTTGTATCTGTAAAAAAAAATCTTTTTGCTTTAAATCATTCGATATTGACAAATACTTTTAAATAAAAAAGACTGATTTGCATCACATCTGGCAATTTTTCTGGCTCACATTGTTTACTTCTGGTTTAGAGACAAGAGAGAGAATTCAGTTCAAATGTCAAAGCTAAAATAGGTAGAGTTATCTCCCTTAGCATATGTCTTGAAGTACTGCACATCTCTAAACTGGATGGTGCTTTCACGAGTCACAAGCGCCATCTGATTATTTAAAAAAATATAAAATGCGTTAATATAGAAATTTAAAAAAAACTCCTGAAATCCTCACCATTTTTTCAAAACGAATTGCCTGAGAAACTAGTAATCAATTTTGTTTAGCCGTACACCTAAAACTTCATGATTATTGATTGCATGTTCATCTGGCCTCATTTTTAACTGTTGGAATAACCTGAAGTAAAAATAAAGGGTTGTCTTTATGGTTAATGATATCATGCTATCTGTTGTATCATTTTAGCCTGAAGAGAACATAGATTTAGAGGAACTGGAACAGTTTGCTAAGACTTTCAAGCGACGCAGGATTGAGCTAGGTAAGTTATGTCAGTGCGGTTATATGGGTCGGTCATTCAAACTAAACAATAACCATAATAAATAATAATACAAATATTATATCTGTTTCCTAAAACAACTAAGCTGCTGGATCTTTGTGTTAAATGACTTTCCATGGTGGCTGTGGGAATAGGAAAACAATTGTTCCTTTTGCAAGAGTGATGTAACTGTACAGTGTGAGCTTCAAACTCACCTAGGTCCACAGCCGTGGCTTAGTGGTAGCATGCATGTTTACTAATCCTACTCCAGTGTACCGTTCACTGGATGGAGTCCATCTGTCGACCATCAGGGGGTGGTTTTTAATAGCTTTCCTCACGGTTTTCCACAGTAATGAGGATAGGAACAGTGTAAAGTGGACAAGCTGTCATCATGTAAGTGAAATACCCTTGAGTACGACATTAAACCCTAATCAAACAAACAAATCAAACTCCCCTAAATACAGGAATGGGACTAGGAATCTGTCATGAAGCCTAGGTTTCTGATGCATTGTTTTCTGGAGACTCAGCCATCAGATGTGGCAAGGGCAGTGTGTTACAAGCATTAATCAATTTGATTTAAACCAAACCAAAGGTCTGTGGTATTTTGCTCTTGGTGTTAGATCTGGCATGTTGATATAGTAACAGCTTGCCATGCCATCAGGCACACGAAAGGTTGCTGTCTGAATTGTGCAATAAAAAGCCTTATTTCACGACATGGTACTAAAAATAATTTTCAAGTTTTCGTTGGCTGCTAGACTTTGATACTGTTTTTTTCCAATCTGCACATGGGACAACATACTATTGTGAAGATTTAGATCTTGTTTAAACCAAGTTGAACCTCATGCAGTATTTCCTGAAGCTTAGAGGAACAATAAATAGTACAAACTACCGTCTGTGCATTGTTTGTGTGCACCTGCCTTGACTAGATCGACTCAGCCTGCTATCCAGAGGTTATTATGTCATTGATTGGTTGCTAGTCTAGGGAATTTCTAAAATATATTGCTAAGTTCATAAGACTATATACTGTCAACCCCAATCAATCAATCAATCAATTAAACAAATAATCTCTTCAGACAATGGAGGTTGTTGGGCTGAATAGACTTATGTTCGCAGTCGAACCAATCAATCAAAGAAACTCAGTAATAATGCAAATGTGTGTAATGCATTGGTATTGATTCTTCTGTTTTCTTATGTCTGTTAGTATCGTTGTAGGTTTTACCCAGGGAGATGTTGGACTGGCGATGGGCAAGTTATATGGAAATGATTTTAGTCAGACAACAATCTCAAGGTTTGAGGCACTGAATCTGAGTTTTAAGAACATGTGTAAACTCAAACCATTGTTACACAAGTGGCTGGAGGATGCCAATACGATGACATCCAACCCAAGTGTGATGGCAGGATCTCCAGTCTCATCAGACGCTATGAATAGGCGGAGGAAAAAAAGAACTAGTATAGACTCCTCCATTCGTGTTGCTATGGAAAAAAGTTTCTTACAAAATCCTAAACCCACATCGGAAGAAATTACCATGTTAGCTGAAAATCTTAATATGGAGAAAGAAGTAGTTCGTGTTTGGTTCTGTAATAGACGACAGAAGGAGAAACGAATAAACCCCCCGTCTTCGCTGTCAAATGCCCAGCTACAGTTAATGAGTTTGAATCATGTGGCCAGTGGATTAGTACAGTCTTCTCCTCAAATCCTTGGTAGCCCTGGGTCTGTAGTATCCTCAGTGGCTGTTACGTCACCTACCCTGGGGGTGTCATTACCCTCTGGAATGTCACTCCCTGTTACCATGAACTCCTCCACTGGTGCTGTACATATCAATAACACTACACCTATGGCGGCCCACACTGGCAAACCTCTTCCTGGCAGCATTTTAAACAGCAATGCTCAAAACATGGCTGTCAGTATGGCAGGAACACCTTTAAAACTCAATTTACCTGCGGGAATAATATCTCTGAATAAGACACCTCTAAATATGACTACAGCTAATCAAAACTTACTGCTCACACCTGTCTCCAGTTCCAAATCAAACTCTACCTCACTAAGTGCATCCCAGCAAATCATATTGAACGCTTCAGTAGCGTCAAAGAGTACAGTATAGTATCAGACAATTTTGACGAATGTGTTTCAAAGAATTCCATTATGTGTACGAAAAGAAAAACATTGTGAGATAAATTGTGTTGAGTGTTGACCGTCATAATATTCTTGTGAGTATGTTATCTGTCTTGTGGGTAAAGATGTTGCCGATTATTAGTTGTGAAGAAAATGGTTTCCTATGTGATGTTATAAAAATCAAAAGCCTGAGATGCCAGTTTATTTAGAATGTGCTTTTATATATTGTGATGATCAGTTGTGGTGTGTGAGTGTGCTTCAAGAATCGTGGAGTATGGAGGAATCTTATGTGTGAAGCTCTCTGGAGATAAATGATAGTGAAGATCATTTTCACCTCTTTCTTAATAGGACATGTAAGTTTTACAGCCTATCAACATGGTGGAACCGCATAAATGTCATATAGATAATGGTGTTTATGATAGAAAAAAGTCTGTTGTATATCGCAGCAATTTGAAAGGTGTATGAATACATGTACTATTATGACTTTAGCTGCACTCAGTTGTTTGATATTTTTCCTATCAAGACAATGGCTAAGTTGTTTGATAAGGGTTATCAGAGCCTGCATTATATCAGGATTCAACTACAGTATCATTTTTAATTGAGAACAGCTTACTGATCTAAACCTTATCATCTAATCGTGGCGTTTATTCTGGAAATTTTGGAAAGCAGGCGTTTCCATGGTTCACACATCGAGGAATTTATTTGTGACAGTGAATTGTTGTGCCAAGTGTGCAAAAACAGAATATACAGGGTATCCATGAAGTCTAAACTTTGCCTATTTAAGGTTGATGTACAAGATATTCCATTTATTAAATGCCTTTATTTTATGGGACGTCATTTACCCCAAATGTCAAGCTGCTACTGCTACCTCTCTACAAAGATTAAAAACCAGACAATGTCACAATTATTTGGTTTCTGACTGCAAAAAGCAATACATTAACAAAAAATTTTTTGTCCGAGAAATAAAAGAAGAAGGGTGCTGCTACGGTGACGAAGCAACGTTTATATATATATATATATATCTATATCACAAAGTTTGGAAACAGTCCTGTGGAGAAAATGAAACACAATGTTACTGTTGTATATTGCATATTGTGTGTGCAGTACTTGTACATGTTTATGTCATAATCAACATTCATGTCATTTTAAATTAGTTGAAGTAACATTTACTGGAATAAATAACACTTAACTAAGGTCACTTTGGCTGTCTCTCCATGGTTGTAAATGATGGTCTTTGCTGAAAATCCATCTTTTGTGCTAATTATTTACCTTTTCTGGGCAAGCCTATTAGGCTAAAATTTTGTACTAGTTTGTACATAATTCCGCTGTATATATTGGCTTTCTTATCAAGTAAAATTGTAGAATTTGTTTTTATATTGTGACTCATCATGTTACAAAAATTTCAGATTTTCATTTGAAGCTTTCAATATGAAATATATATGTATATATTTTTGTTTTACCTACAAATCCTGACCTTTCAAAAGAAAGAAGTAAATATCAGGATTGATACATTATTAAAACTGTCATTTTGTTGCCTTGGAGTTTAAGACAAAGTAAACTGGTGAATTTACCCGATGATATAACTCCATGTCTTTTCCTAACTTTATCACTTTTATTTAATTAAACATGTGGCTACTGGTATTTTAATTACAATAAGCTCACAACTGCAATATTACATCCGAGCAGTAGAATTTGCACACAAATTAAGAGTGGACTGGCAATCATTCATATTCACCTAAACAATAGCTTTAAAACAAACAATGAATTTGATTTAGCATTGCTGGTAATAGATTAAGACACACAAATTAGTACATGGAAATATTTCAGGTGCTATTTTATGTTGTTGACTGTACCATTTAGCAAAGGACAGTATGTTTTTCAGCATAGTAAAGAATAGAAACAACTTAAAAGAAAGATAATGAGATCATTTTGACTCAACATTTTGGTTGTCCTCGTGATGATTGGATCAATAAACTGAAATTTTGATTTAAAATTAATTTATTATCGTTATTCAGAGTTGTTACTATACTTTACTATGTTGAACTCCTCAACCAACAACGGTAGTCCTATTATTACCAGCATAGCTAGACTGTCTTGAATATACACTGCATGGGATGAACATAATCAGAACATTACTTTATTATCCAAACACATGTGGCCGTTCTACTGTGGCCGTTTGTGTTGTCTTTGATGTTGTCATCAGATATGAAATACGTTTAAGTGTAGACTTATAAACATGACAGATCTAGTGTGAAAAAGAATGGCAAAAAACTAAAAGGAAATTAGGATAGTGCCAGAATTGTAAAAAAAAATTAATTCCAGAAATATTCTGAAAATCTGTCATCTTCTTTGTAAGATGGATGTTGTGAAAGCATCATTTTGAAATAATTTCATGAAATGTAACGTTCAAAAAGAGTTAATCGGACATGGACTTAGACATGTTGGTCATATTTCTGTTCTAAGAATTGGTACTTGTTGGGCACTTCTGTGTGCTGCTGCTCTTCCATCATTCAACCGCTATGGCACTATAAAATTTGAACAATTCATATTTTGTGTATGCTGTGCTGTAAGTTGTATTATATCACTTGTTGCCAGTGACACTGAATGTGGTTTGGCTTATGGACTCTGTACACTGGTGTTGTTTGAGCTTTTCATATCACTGACAGGAACAGCATACATGGCTCAACAAATAAATTAGCTAAAAGCTAATTCAAATTATGAAAACATAGTATAGGGAATTTCCTGTATGTTTCTGTGCTAAGGGGCAATATTAATCTAATTTGTTGAGGCATGTTTGCTTTCACATAATGTCCCTTATCTGTCAGTTGCTGTGGTTTCCTTGCACATTTAGCACACATATGGTTGTATTTAAGTGAAATAACCTTAGTTAGGAGTGATACCTTGAGGAACAATTCAAGATAGATCTCCACCTTTCTTGTAATATCAGAACAGATCTAGGAATGTTTAAGTGAAAGGTTTCAAATTCAATAGAATTTCTAGTGTCCCAACAACTGAACAGATGTAACATATTCCCTCTATCTTTTGCATAATAAACATGTTGAATAAGAGGCAAAAACTGCAGGTTTTCTGATTTTTCTGATTTGTTTAAGCATAGGACAGCACATCTGAAATGGGTAGGCCTGGAGTGATGCCATTTATTCCCCCCCCCCTTGCATAATGCCTAACTTACCTTTACATAGCCTAATAGTCCACAATCACTGAAATCCTATTGCTTTTTTTTTCTTCTCAGTATTCAGCAAAACAAACATAATTTGCTCATTTGTATACTGTTTAACAGTTTCTTGGTTGACTTACATGTATAAGCTTCAACAAATGTTCCCACTGTTTTAGAAAGAATTACCTTTTGTAACGCAGATAATTTGCTATTGTAAATGTATCTTATCTGAAGTGTCATTTTCATGTACATAGAAACTATTTACCTATAAGTATACATATATAATTATACTGGCTGTTAATCATGTTGATTGTTGTGGCATTTTGTATAGGATATATGTATGGTTACATACTTTTATACATTTTTTAATCCATTTTTGTATAAGAGACTTAAAGCTTTTCAAATCCATTTATCATTGATGTAACTAAGCTGTCAAGATCTGACAAATTGCTGTTTTCTGTGTAAAACTTTGTATCAACCTATATATATATATCCAGTTATGAACTTACATATTGCATCTATCATTTGAAAGGATATAAAACTCCTTAAACAATGTATTCTGTTTTTTTGTTTTGTTTCTTAAGACATGATCTGAGGATGCACAACTTTATTAAAGTGTCCTATTAACTGCTATTACTGTTCTGCAGCATTCTGACTGTGGGCTATTCTCATCACTCTCCGTGGTCCGTCCGTCCGTCCGTCCCATCACAATTCTTGTTATCACTATATCTCAGCAACTTGTTCTCCAATCATATTAATATTTTAATCAAAGCTTCCCTACATGGTCTAGTTTTGCAGGTAACATTTTGGTTACTGTCTGTCTGTCTGTCTGTCTTTAATTGAGTCATTTACCCGTAATTTACCCATTT
>JARFOD010012303.1:0-11337 GCA_031763545.1 Mopalia muscosa
GCACCATAATGGAATAAAATAGAGATAATGATGAAGAAAAATAAATTCTAATAGTTTGTAGATATGTAAGGATGTAGAAGAAAGACACAAAATTAGTAGTGTGAAATTCATATAAGACACACATACATGTTACCTGATAAATTATATTAGGAAAGAAAATAAATGTAACATGGTAAGTGGTGATTTTAGTGGCCTTTGAACAAAACTGTCTCTACTTGAATCGTAGGAATTTAGTTAGTGTTATGCTGGTGCCAGTTACTGGTAATGCTGTAATATAAGTGTAATACTCTTAATCGAGACGTAATACACATATAACCCAATCTATCAATCAATCGATCTATCTTATAAAGTGAATGTTTACTGTATCTGGATCCTACACAGCCGACGGGATTTTATTTAAATATTCATTTCAATGTGTAATTTAGAAAATAAATAAATAATATGGATTCGGCCTTAATTGAGCACTCGGTCTTTTTCTTGTTCTTTTAGGAAAAAGGTTCGCGACCAATCTTCTTTAGCCAGTTATTTGAACTTCGTGAAGTAGTTGTGTATTATACCTTAAGTCATATTCACCAAGTCGTCATAAAGTGAAATACCCTTGAGTACGACGTTAAACACCAATCAAACAAACACATCATATTCATCAAGTAATGACATTTAATTTTTTTTTTTTTTTTTTTTTTTAATTTAACACCATACTTAATGTAAGTGCGACGTGTCTGAGACGTCGAAATGATTATAAAACACATCACTGGCAACAGTCATGAACAAAAAGTTATAAAACAGATCGACTTATTCGAGAACAGCAGAGTAGCAGGATGCTCCCTCCGATTGCTATCAATATTTAATACGCTTTCCGTTCATAACACAGAAAACAGTTCTGGTGAATTTTGGAATAGTACCATACTGATTTGGTAATTTCAAAACAACAACAAAAACTATGCTTATAAAGTTCAAAACTAACAAAAAACGAAACTGAAATTAATTGTTCGCTCGTTTAATCGGTTAAGTCTGTCCATTGTATGTTGACAATTTCGTATGATGAATTGCGTTGTGCAAGCCATGCTATTTCTTTGTACATGTACCTCACACATTTCTGTAGTACATCGGTTAGCATCATTCTAGGATCATTGCAGATGTTGCATCTAATCAGTATTTTAGATCCACGTTGAGCAAGCGGTGTCCATTAAAAAACGAAGTTTTCATCCATACAGAAGATAGCGCTGTTTAATCACCAGCTTACAAAAAACACTATAGTGAGCAGATAAGGTAACAGATACGGTCTGTTCATGACCGTCTCAAAGGCTTACCGTTGGAATCTGGACAGAGCAAAAACAGCTTTTTCAGCTTGGCTTAACAGCTTTTGTTTAACAATCCAGATGTATTGTTTTTTTATAGCTTTTAAGGGATGCGTAGGATTTTCCAACTTCTATCAATACCTACTAATGGCAATGATATTGAAACGGATTCCTGTCAATCTTAGCTATCGAACTTGTATTAAAGGTTAAAAGGGGGCAACATTTACCCACAAACAATTAAACTGTTCGATTATTTCATTGATGACTAACGCTGCGTCCCGTGGTATATCAGCGTTTGTCCCCTGTCCAGACAGCTGTGGATAAAATAATTATATCCTCATCCACTGCTAATTACAAGAAAAAATAATTAAAATGAAATCCACAGCTGACATGTGTTTACTTTGAACTTGTAATCATCTCTTAATTCTCTGCTTGAATTCTGTCAAAAATGTGATATAACTTGTTTCAGTTTAGCTTTGATGCTCAATATCAGCAATGAAACAATAATTCGCTTATGCATGATATTGATATGTGTTGTAGTGTATGGTTGGGTCAAGGATAGCCATTCACCTTCGCCTGAAATTTGATAAAGAGGATGAAACTGTGCTCTGGGAAAAATATGTGGAATCGTTTTATAGCAAATTTTGTCACTAAATCGAATTATACAGGAATTATTTTGGTAATAGGTTACCAAGGTTCTACTGACGACAGATTCACACAAACAGCTTATTGTCATACACAATGCCAAAATACATACTTACAGAATACACAATTGTCTCAATTATAAACTATCATTAATTATCTTCAGATAACAAATGGAATTCTGTTTATTAATTTGTCTCGGCTTGAGCTGATTTTTTAAAATATGTAGCTGCCTACACAGGTTATATTTATAATGTGAACCACTCATTTGTAGTTGACGTGTAAAAAATGGACAAATGTGTTACTGCTCTAACCGAAACGTCATCATTACAAAACAAAAAGACAATGACGTCATCATATCAACACGAGAATTGCCTTCAGACGTAAACAATACACACGCGGACTCTCAACTAAATGAAGAAAAAGAGTTACCTCCCCTAGAATGAAGCATTCCATCAGAGATTATTTATGGTACGAAATGGCCGAGGTTGTTCATACATGAATCCGGTTAACGAGTTATATGCTTCTTGTATTCAGAGGTAAGAGAAGGCTAAACAAACAGTTACACAACATATATCACGTTTTTTCAAGTCCACCAGATACTTAGATGTTTCAGTTTTATTGGGTGGTAAATGTGTTTGAATTGGCATGTATGCAAAATACACAAAATGACGACAACCTATGGGTGCCACACAGTGCACAAAATCTCATAAAGGGTCAAGTTCCTACAAGAAGTTAACGAGCAGCCGCCCATGCATGCGTTACTGTGGCAGAAAATGTAATACGGTTAGTTATTCATTTACTATATTTAACATAGTAATCAGGAAATACCAATCAACACCCCCGGTAACAGTCATTTGCTGAATTTTTTTGTTCAGCTTTGGTCACAAAAGCTTATTTTGGCTGCTCATTTATGGGCTTTTGCATATTCATTCTTTGTAACATGTATTGCAACTGTCACATTTCTCATGTTTCTTTAAACACGCCGAAACTGGTCTGTTTGCTCACCACTGGATGTCCAACTTGACCTTAAAATGATAGCAATTTATAGCTGCCACAAAACACTTTTCAATTTGTTTTGAAATAGAAGATGTCAACAGAACCGTTAATGTGACAGTGATAATAAAAAAATTGTTTGGACGAGATATTCAACCAGTGTAAATGGACGTTCGAGCCCGGAAAACCAAAAGGGAACATAAATCGCATTTCACTTTATATTAAACGCAATCTCCTGACTGGCTTAAAAATGAATACACACTGAAAACCTGCCAATAAAATTCTGAGATGGTAATTCGTTCAAACCAGTTATTATGGCGTTTAAATGAGTTAATGAGCAGCAAAGATTTTATTTTCTATGTCACTTTTACTGCTCTGTGGATGTCTGTACTGTGATTTAATAAAAAATGTTAATATGGCGATTTTAAGGCTTATAGATCACTTTTCTGCTCATTACTAGCAATCGATAATGTTTATGTTGATCAGTAGGCTGAAACCATTATTCACTCGAATGCTCGTTAGTTCATCTCATTGTGGCCTTTGATCGTTTCAGGTCGTGAGACATTTTACTTACACAAAAAATAAATTGTCTATGATGGGCCATCACTGGACATTTGTCATGGCGCGAATTGGTCTGAAGAGGGTGGACCTTAAAGTAAAGTAAAGTATAATGTCCACTTGTTTCATAACAAGCCTTCCCAGAAACCACAATATCCACGAAACGTTCATTAAGTGTATTCAATGAATATATGCTCTTTTTTAAGATACTTTTCTAATTTTATATCTTTATTATAGAAAAGTAAGACGTTGCTTACCACCACCGTGATTTGAATCCGGGTCTCTGGCTACACTCTTAGAAATAAGGGTTCTTTGAGGGTTCTACAGAAACGAGTAAAGTTGTATATAGAACTGTTTCCACTCCAAAGCTATGTTATGGTTCTATATGGAACCATTCCAATAAAAGGGTTCTTTGGTATTCGAATGAAGGGGGGAATAACCCTTATGAAGACGAATATTCAATCCATTGTTTTGTCTCTGATTTATAAGTTATTTATTTGTCAAAATAACAGCGACATTTTAAACTTTTTCATGTACATTTTGTGAAAATATTTGAATGTGAAGTTAGTACACGCTGTAGTTTAAAGTCAGGGATGTTATAAAACGTGTAGTTTATTATTTTTATTATCTGAGTATATTCAGAGATAGCACATTTTCCGATGATGCGCGAAGATTTGGCGAGGAACAAACTCGGAGACTGTTGTCATGCCATGGTTGAGCGAAGCCTTCTGCAATTTCACGGCTAAGCCAAATGCCATTGATTTGACGAGGCTTTTTTATCTTAGACAACGTATATTGTCCAGAAATGCAGAAAACGAGATATTTTAAATGAAATGAATTGCTCGCTCATCGGAAAGACGATTTAAAGTCTAATGCATTTGTTTACAGCCAATCTCTGTACACTTAACATAGAACAAATAATGATACAGAAAAAAATAGCTTGTTTTATTGCTGATATTGAGCATCAAAGCTAAACTAAAACAAGTTATATAACATTTTCGACAGAATTCAAGCAGAGAACTAAAATTTTCTAGTTTTGTAAAGGAATAATAATTTTAGCAAATAGGTTAACATCAGAATTAAGAGTTTTTAAGGCTTATAGATCACTTTTCTGCTCATTACCAGCAATCGATAATGTTTATGTTGATCACTAGGCTGAAACGATTATTCACTCGAATGCTCGTTAGTTAATCTCATTGTGGCCTTCGATCGATTCAGGTCATTAGACATTTTACTTACACAAAACATCACTTGTGTATGATGGGCCATCAGTGGACATTTATCATGGCGCGAATTGGCCTGAAGCGGGTGGACCTTAAGTAAAGGATAATGTCATATTGTGTTATACCGAGCCTTCCCAGAAACCACAGTATCCACGAACCTCTCATTTAATCAAATTAAAATTATCAAATATGTTGACGACAAAGAAGTTCTTTAAATGAGACTTGATTGCTTTCAAGTCAGATACGCTTTTCTTTAAGGTACTCTGTTATCTTTATTTGAGAGAAAGAAGATGCTGCGAACCTCCACTTAAACGAGGGTCCCTGGCTAGGAGCGTCTGTGGTCCAACTGAATGCATTTTCTCTTAAGTTTCAATTATGAAATATTCGCAGGGTTCTGTGGGGTTTACTTTACTGGTATTGACGGCTATGCATGTAGGCTACTACAAGTGCTTAAAACCAGCATGGATTCAACATACCTTTAGATACATTATTGTTTTGTAAGTTCTAGGAAAGACAATTTGTAATATAAGTATTTTATTGTGTCATGACTATCAACATTGTGGCTAGAATGTGACATAAGCAGAGTTAATATTTGGAAATAAAGGACGATTCAGACTTGAAAATTATTTAATTTAAACATGAAACAGAAAACACGGCGTTCACACTATTAAATATTCCAACTTTTTCGGGTAATTGAAGCCCTGCAAAGAAGCCCTTATATCAACCCAAAAGCCTGGTTTAAAAAAGTATTATCATAACAGTAGACCCAACGACTAACAAATAATTCAATTGACAGTGAAGATTTCAAGATTTCAATTAATAGTAGTAGGGATGTGTCGATATTTTTAACATGCATTTCTACTTTTTCTAATTAAATTCCGATGAAGTGTCCATATAACTGCCGATTTTTTAAATTAGGGCATCTGGTCTCAATACTATCAACAAAACTGTGTCAATACTGAGTGAGATCCGTAGATTTGCGAAAAAACATTATTTTGTATAAAACTGTCAATTTTCCAAATTTTCTCATCATGTCTCTTAACTGCTCAGTTCTGAAACAAATCGATCTCATTTTTACTTGTCGAGACTGTACTTCGAAGTCTAAGATATATGTATTTAACGTGAAAATATACAGAATCTAGAGTGACAAAATTAAACACATCAGCTGCGAATATTTTAATACAAATAAGAATCATAAATAGGGGCAGTAAAATGTTGATTAATAGTAAAGCTGAACCGCTAAATGATGGATTGTTGCACAACACAATATCGTTAGAGTTTATCTCCCGCTGTAAGTTGCATCGAGATAGACTGACATTACCATAAGGTAAGAGATTTATTGGATTTCCGAATAACAATGAAGTTCAAATGACACCTGAGTCTTGTAAACCATCTCTATGGAAATGTACCCAGTACCTTATCCGGAATCAATCTTCACAACTCCCGTTAGACGAAAAGAATTTCATTTACATTGTTCCGATTTCTTAAATGAGATTGCGTAAGCTATCAATGAAACCCATTTCTATGGAATTAACGTTGTGCTTTGGCCTATGTCAGTGATCAAATCTCGAGGTAGATCATTCAAAATGTTAATCCATGATGGCCTCAAAATGAGATTCCTCTGCCAAGGGTTGATGAAGCGCTAGAGTTTAATCCAGAAAAAACAATTTACCGCAGTACGTTTAGAAACCTAAATTTAAAAGAGTCCACACTATTATAATTTGAAGGCGAAATAAAAGAATAATTGATAATTGTTTATGTAATCGTTCATCTTATTTGTAAGGTTCTAACAAATAGCATTCAAGATCTTAAACTTTCATTTCATACCAGCAAGTAAAGCTATATCTATATCCACCTATTATTTCTTACGGATTATTGTTTATATAATCTATATATAACATTTTAGGAAACAGTAAAGATACTCAATAAAAAATGTTATAAATTTTTAGTATATAAAATGTAGAAATAAAATGATTTCAGTGGAAATTTGAAATATTTTGATTGACTTGTAATGGTATCTGCATATTAAAGTCAATACATTTTGACTACTTTTCAAATCATATCGGCTAAAGCAAAACTAATTTTAGTTGAGTTGAAATTGTTTCCATGGAGTCCTGTCGCTTTTAAACCACTGCGGAAGACATTTAATGTTTCCAAAATGATGAGCATAAATTATGAAAATACCAAAAGCCACATGAAATGACATCCAATCCAGATCAACGGTGTAAAGTACATTTCTACACAAGTTGGTCAATCAAACAGTATTCTGCCATATCGTGTTTTAGATACTGGTATAGTTGGTGTTCATTTTTAAAAGTAGCTATCGCAGCACCATGTGATATTTCATTTACATTCTCTCTTATCTATCCCAATCTCTTTGTAGCTAGCAAACCTTGACGCAATCCAGGATGAAGTACTTAAATGAAAGAATTATTGAGTTATGTCATCCAAAGAACGCCATAGAATTCCCAAGAAACTCATGGGGGCAAAATGTTTCGAAGATTGAATATTATGAGAAATATGCCCATTTCTTTCGTCAAATGACATCCGTCTTTGGAAGATGGAGCGGATGTAATAAATAAGTTGTTCTTCGATTTTTAAATCCCTGACACTGTTACATCTTCATGCATGTACATTTAGATTCACCTTGTGGGAATCAAGGGAATGTATCTGAATTGATGACTTCTGGAGATAAGCTCATTCTTTGAGAGCCATATATTCATTTCACGTGAGAGTAGATTTATAGACCTACTGTTTATTTTATTTAAGATCCTTTGTCTTGACCAAAAAAAAAACTTCCAACAGTTGAAATCACGTAAGAAGACTTTGCATTCGTGTCAGTGTCGCCTTCTGTGCTTAGAGTTGTTAAAGGCCAAGTGACCTGTGGCGGGGTTAGGGTGTCGGTCTATTGTCCCTCCTTCAATATATCGCTTAGAAGTCCCTTTTTCAGACCCACGATATGGACAATACTTTGTCATATAAGTGAAATACCCTTGAATTCGACGTTAAATATTATAAAACAATCAATAAAACGTCCAGTCTTTTTGTTTTCGATATTTACGTGCTGTTTAGGAGAAGGAATTTATCTAATTGACATGTGTCGTTAGAAAGCTATTTTACTACAATATAGTACGGCTGGTTGTTTAGTATTTTTTATTGCTCTAACTAGTCAGTCTCTTTTCTCATAATCTGTTCGTAAACTTAGATTAAGTTCGCGGCAGTCCAGCATACTGTCGTCAAGATGAAGAATCATCCTAAGAATCGCCAGACAACACAATCAGCGGTTTACTTTTCAAGATATTTTGCCCTGATAAATGTATTCACGACGTCGTTTCTAATGTTAAACCAGTAGTGTGATTTGGTGTGAGATGTATCTTATATGCACCAGTCAGCAAAGACTGATTCGCATAACTGGTTTGTTCATCTTTATTAAAGTTTGATTTGTAATTTAGCCATCTATATAATGCTAACATTTATGTAAGCCCGACTTTTTATAAAATGTGTGAAAACCGCCGTCATGTAAGTGAGAGGCCGTTAAGAACTTGGACAAATACTGATACCTATTCACATAACTGAAACAATATCATGTGGATGGATCTAGTAAAGGCTGTATGACCAAAATTTGTCGTAACGAAATGGGTTCACAATATTTATGGAAAATATGTTGTTATGAAAGGAATTGATAGATTATCCATTTATTATATTAGTGTTGAGAGCTATAGTAAAATCGATAATGTCTGCAGCCGAGGATAAAATGACAAAAGCTAGTAAAGTCTATCGACATATTTTAGTAAGGTCTATTGCTAATTTGGCGTTACGACCGATGAGCCTTTTTAATCATGATTTGTGAACCCAAAGTATGTAATTTATAAGACTTAAGAGAAGTAGTTGTATGAGAGATCGATACACAAAATAATGACCAAGAACAGATGAGCTATTATCCAGTATCAGAAAACAGTGGTTTGACTGTTGACACAAATACCACTAAAACATATGAATGAAACGCTATAAATTCGATAAAACTATCCATTCCCGTTGACATCAGAAAGACAAATGAGATAGGTATATCGCGTATATCAACAAGGGAGCGTTTCCAGAGACATTCAGTTTTAAAATCCCTAGGAAACTGCTGACACAGAGCTTGGTATATAATTTGACGCGGTCGAGTCAAAACGAGACTCCCTGACACAAATGGCCGAATTCATGATAAATGAACATGGAATGTCACACATTGACAATACACCGTGAAATTCCGGTTAACTGTACAACCTGGCAGCTGTCAAGACCTAAAATTGTGTATCATTTCTTGTTTTACATGCATGATATCTAGATAAACACACTGAACACGTTTCAAAATGAAAGTCAGTATTCATGTGTCTCCCTGATACTGAGGGCCAAAATTGTGGAATGAACACGAATGAGTGATTAAAAGAAAAGGGTGAAGAGCAATTAACCTTAAAAAGTTTCCTTGATTTCATTATCTTTCCATTTCAGTTTAACATACTCAACGAAAACAAAACGAGACTTCAGTTGCCTCCATGATTACGGCTGGAACCAAACATGTTGATTTTAAGCTACTTTGGCGCTATGTCTGATGCGCTTTGGACATGATATGCATGACAACTCAAGACGAAAGGTACTGTAATTACACATGCAGCTATCATTGATTAATTAACAACTCAAAACTGACATTTTTGTTAAGCCTAGAGTATGTGTATGTAAAGGTTACTGTGTTCACGAGTTAAGTTACATTGGATCACTGGACTATTTCAGTGGACAGACCTGTTCGACTCGACGGAATATTCCCATGTTTGTTTTTACTTTGTATGGGAAATGAGCAATGCGTCGTCATATATGTGAAATACCATTGAACAAATTGTTCAACCCTATAAAAAACAAAACAAACATATATTGTATACGGTTGTTAATTAGGTTAGGTCAGGCTATATGACTTGAATGGTAATCAACCAAACAAAAACCTCTCAAAACAAACAAATTGTTTAATCCAGGCCAGTAAAGGTAAGTAACTCTGTGAAATAAGTGTTAACGTTAGAAGTTCCGCCGACAAGCATCACACTAGAAACCTGTCTGTGCATGGCATATAAATACGCTTCAATAATGTCAGAAATGGGAGACTAATTGGGAATTATGCATTCAATGTCCAGCCGCTTTAAGTTCAGGTTATGAATGTATTAACCTACAACAATCCATCATCACAGAAACGTACCAGGGCAACTGCTAAATTCAACCTCGCCTTTGTATATTTATTATTAGTTTAGGCTTCATCCTATCAGGCGAGTGTACGTTGAGATGCTAACGTCTTTCAGTTTTATATAATGAAGGATTCGATGGATTTTCCACCAACTATCGGTATTATACATAAACAGCTGTCATATAAGTGAAATTCCTAAGGGACGGTTGCCTAAAGCTCTGTTGGTACGCCAGGCTTAGGCAAACGCAGGTTTTAACCGGACCCACTTCATTCCAAATATTCAATGTTGCCCAGATTTAAGTCCAGGTTATGAATGTATTAACCTGACCTAACGGTGGAACACAGGGTAGAAAACTTGTTCATGACAAGCCTTGCTTGACCGTTCAATCGATAAGACATATGTATATCAGCACCACTTAATCAGCAATACAATTTTGATTTAAAACAGCTGTCTCGATTGCTAACGAAATAGAAAGGTAGCTTTATTTCAAGATGCCACTAATACCCCAAATAGATACTGATTGGGCAATTCCACGGCTAAGCAAAACGTCATTGATTAGGCGAATCTTTCTATATAAGAGAAGGTATACTGTCCAGAAATGCAACAAAAAAGAAGATATTTTAACTAGATGTGATTTTTTTTTCGCTCTCTTGACGGACTGGAAATAAGATTTAAAGTTTTTGCTTTCAATTAAAACCATTGGAGTATGCACAATTCCGGACATAAATCTTACCAAAGAATTTAAAGCGAACTTAGCGTTTGTTATTATGTGGAATGGGGCAAACGTGATGGAATAGGGCTATTGGAGCTTTTAGTATTGATTTTTTTCCTTAAGGTTTAACGTCTTTCTCACCTTCAATCAATTTTCCTAGTGTTACACCAACAATTTTCGGACGATAACTATAGTTATTTATTTTATATTATATATTTGTTAAATGTACTTGTCTTTACTATGTGGCAGTATAAAATCTGATTTTATTTCCACAATTTCAGTTTTATACAAATCGGGATTGTTTCGTTAAAAGAAAACAGTATCGATGAGAGAAAAGGTATATATGCCGTTCAGTTTTATCGCTCAGCTGTATAAACGATTAAATACTTTATTGCTTTGCCTTTCTGAAATCTTCTTTTCATTATCTTGATAATGCAAAAAGTTTGACCAAAAAATGTAGTATTTCAGAATGTTTTTTTTAAGATTTAAATTGTAAAATGCATGCTTCAAAGATTATGTATATCGAAGGCCGGAAGGGATTAACGAGATTATCTCACCTCGACTGACTACCTGTTGACTATTACAACAAACCAATTAGCAAAAGGTCCACAGTTCAAATACATGATCGTTGGGGATGTGTATTTGAGCCGAACAGTAGACGTGGGGAACAAATGTTTATGGGTGGTAGAACACAC
>JARFOD010012314.1:0-11337 GCA_031763545.1 Mopalia muscosa
CCTCAGACACAACTTCAAAGTCTTTTAATTAGCTCCCTAGATAGTAATTTTATAGACGAATTTGAGGTGATTTAGGGTAGATTGTTTACTTGAATAACAGATGTACATTGCATGGTTGACAGGTTTGCCGTTTTTTCCAAGCTAGCTTCATGAGTAAACACAGAAGCCCTTGTATTTAAAGTGTGACAAACTAATATCACAAGTCCTGTATTATGTTATAATTGTATAAGTAGCTATATGACATGTTGTGGCTCTGACTATCGTGTGGGTGGTTTTTACGAGGTTTCTTCCCGGTTTTCCACCGTAATAAAGCTGTGTACAGGGTGAGTGGACAATCCCTCGTCATATAAGTGAAATACCCTTGAGTACGAAGTTAAACACCAAACAAACAAACAAGCTATTTGACATGTTCAGGGCAAAGGGCAAGCTGGGAGCTTACTGTTGCCCTTCTCAGAGCTTAGGGACAACACAAATGTGATCTGTTCATGATGTCTTTCTGAAATCCTTTTAAATGGAAGGATTCAATTTCAGCCTTTAATTTAAATCTTCAGCGAGGAAACTTTGTTAAATTTTTGAAAATGGTCCTAAATTCTTAAATATAATAAGTTATATTACAGTTACATTCTCTAACTGCTCCCTCTGGATAAAGAAGGAATGGTGGGAGGTGAGAGAAGCTGGGTACTATATGGAATAGTAAATAGATGAAGTATATCCCAGATTTAATTTCAAGGTTAAGATTCAATGTTGGTTTAACAGTTAATACGTGTTAGCTTTTTTGTAATATTGCTTCGTAGAGTGACTCTACATTTTGTCTATGTGATTAACTTACCAATCAGGGCAGTTGCAGGCTAAATGCTTGTTTGAATGGATACATCACCCTCGAATTATCTATAAATTGAATCCAAGGGAAGTAACTCTTTAGACTAAATTTAATTGTAGTATTATCTCCCCTTGTATATTTGTTTTACTTGCGCAATTAATTTCTTTGTTGAAATGTTCTCTAGAATTAAAAAACTTTTTAGTTTGAAATTAATCGTTATATGATTTTAAATGGTTACATTTTAAATACATGTAAAATGAACATATATTTGACAAATTGGTTCTTGCAGGACCAGTGGACACGATTTTCAAGAAATTATTTATTATCGTAATATCTACCTTTTCTTTTAACCACTAACTGTAACTTCGGGAAGTGATTCTCCGTCGAAGACTCAAAATCGCAAGGAAATCGCTCCGTGCGCGACAGGATTACGGCGCTACTGGACACTGTCGGTGATTAGTCGCAAGGGATCAAACATGTTTGATATCTTGCAACTCGTCACCAACTCAGCATCGCTCCATGTGCGACAAAAGCTATCGCCGATGGAAAATGGCTTGTAAATAATCACCAACGGAGAATTGCTCATACGCGGCAGACCTTTTCTGAGAATTATATATAATTAACGTCACAATTCTGGGTTAGGATTTGAAGATGAACTATTTGTCTCACACGGCCAGGTGGTATTCATTTATGTTATGTGATTAGTGGACTTGAATCTGTTAAATTTCAACACGGTACAAGCTGGGTCGACTGCAGAGTGTCTGCCCTTTATCTTTTTAATATACATAGACGGTCTCTATGGTACCGAGCCCCTGTGGGATGTGTACGACTTAGGACGCCAGTAGGCCTACAGAGCAAGGCTGCACGACGTTGGACAATTCCCAATTTCTGAGATAGAGCCAGACAGAACAACCACCACAAGGATCTTTAAGTTGTCCATATATGAGGAAAATTACTAAGACCATTTATTTGACGGTAATTGTGATAAAGAGATTTTGTTAGGGCAACCAACTGCAAACAGACTGCAGTTTGGGCAGTCGAGCCCTTCGAGCAATTGGCTGCCACTGATGTCAAGTCCCTTGTCAATTAACACAAATTGAACAGCAATAAAATTGATTTGAAATATATATTTTTTATTTGGTATAATATATATATATTAGAAGTTGTTTTATTATAAAGCCTGTATACAACTTCTTCGCTCCTCATTAAGAGGTGTTGAGCAATGAGAATACAGCACCTGATTGGAGATCATGTGTACTGGTGGAGGCAAGATTCCGTCGATTCAGAGCACGATCACGATCGATTGTTATAATTTGAGTACAGTTCGAGGATTAACCGCAATTAAGTAAGTACAAGAAACAATTCAAACAAAGTTATTCAGAATTCACGTAAACTTGCCTCCGCCACAAAATGTGCTTGGAATATTGCACACCCAAATAAAAGAAAACCTCCTAAAAATATATACAATCGGAGTCATTACGCTTTTAGCATGATTAAAAACAAGAAAAAAATACTAAATTGACCCCAATCTTATTTCGGTTCGACACACATATACATTTATAAAAGTAGTACCAAAGGCTGGTCTCACTCACCCTTATAGTTTGACGAATTAAATTTGCTCATAATGGAAGTATTCTCTATAAACCTTAGTATAAAATGAGTAAAAGCAAGTTTTACAGTTTGCTACACTTCAAGAAGCATTTGACGACATTCAAAATAAAAATTATGTATATGGACATAAAAATAGGCATATTCTTAATACATCATTTAAATGTCTATCGTTCATCTTTAAAAAAACTTTTATACGTTTGCATAGTTCTTGACTCTTCAACCTTTTATTCATAGAAAGTTGCATTGGTATATATTTACATTGTTAACTTTAAAATGGAATTCCACAAGGAAGCTCAATTGCTCCAATACTCTTTCATTATTTATTGGACATATTAAACACGTCTTCTGTAAAACGTCAACTTTGGTGATTTTTGTGACACTATTTACACTATCTGTATTAATGAGGAATGAATTATTGCCAATGTGAATATAAAAAATGAAAATGAAAAAAATTGTATGAAAAATAAAAACGTTAACTACATAAGCAGGTGTGCATATCTGTCATGGACATTAGATTTTTATTTGGAATTATATTCTACTTGTAAATTAAAATTGTTATTCTTAAGCAAGTAAGGAGCCAGAAAATATCGCAAGCAACTGAAGAAAAATCTTCGTAAATAAATAAATCAATCTTAAGAATATATATAAAAAAGAAGATAAATTAAACACCAAATAAACATCATAGTTCATTTTAAAAAAGCACTGGAGACATAAAATATACGTATAGAATTACATGACCGAACCAAACGTTTTCAACCAAGTTTCTCTGTCGCACTTTCACACAAATTATTTAACACTCAATAATTAAGTTTTAAAGTCTCTGGAATGTTCTGGCAAGAATTTAACCGAGTCTTAGTAAGCCAGCTCTGCCCCCCAAGGGCGATAGGGTTTCACCGAGGGGTGCTGATTTAAAGAGTTACTATAAGAATGGTTGCTTGTCGGTGACATCATGGAATTTAAGGAGACTGGAAACTGAGAATGAAGTTGAGGCAAACCCGGAAGCACTGGCGGGGAAATTTGTTGCACTTGGGCAGCTGATGCCATTCCTGAAAGTTGTTGGCCCACTCCGCCTGATGACGTCAGAGATCTCATGTGCGAATGCAATGAAGAGGACACATGGCCATCTGATTGGCTGAGACGGGATTCGCTGTAAGACACGGGTTGACCACTGGGGATTGTAGAATGGCTGCTCATCGATAGAGGGTCAGATTGGCCGGAATGTTGTGACGTAAGCATACCTGTCATCGATGCCATCGAGTTCCCGCTATATTGCGTATTGAGTGTAGGATGTGATGTCATGCTCGTCCACGATGAGGTCTGAATAGAAGCTTTAGTTGCTGAGAAACATTGTAGATGGCCTAGAAGACGGAGTCGTAAAGGGTCCTGCAAATCCATGCCTTCTACCGTAACTAGATACCTAGCAACTTCAGAGGCACATTCGCGGAATCCAATCCCCCGATAATCCACGGCCAGTGAGTGAGGGTCCGGGTAATTATAGCCGTTTATACCTGGAAGTAAAATAACATGAGCAATTTAGCGATTGGAAAATATTTAATATTCATCAATAATGTTTATAGTTCATTTCTGATATAGCATCATTTGAAATAAATGCTAATCATTCAGTTTCAAAAACTGTTCTCCAACGTTTGTTTTTTCCTCTTTTTTAAAAAAAATATTATATAAATTTCTGTGTCAATTCAAAGCCATATATATGCCATTTTAAAGGCTATTTCGTTGGGCTAAATATAACAATTTGTATTTCGCTACCCCTTTTATAGATTAACGGAATTTTTTCCCTTAACTTTCGAGGTTTGGCATTTTTGCACGTTTATTCCCGTGAGAGACGAGATCTGGCGGGATTTTGTCACATTATGCGGCGACAGTAAACATTCAATCCCTCCCAATATCGCACTGTGTAAATACATGTGTGTAAATTGACTGAGATTTGACTTGAACAAAGTCTCACATGAAGTGGCAAGCTGTAGTTGGAGAGAAAATGTCCTAAAAATGTCTTCGTTTATCGTTTGTTTTGAATTTCTGTAATTTTTTTATGTTTTATTTTCGTGTGTCAGCGCATACATAATATACGTATAAGTAATGAATTCACCGAGATATCTTCTCAATCAATATAAAAAACCATTCGTATAACAGTTTTAAACTCCTCTAACATGTAATTATTAGGGCTTTACCGTGTGCAATGTTCTTTGAATCGAGAGACCACTTACTGCGGCCCATCATTGTAACAATCACGGAACGTTAGAAGAAAAAAAACACACTTTTTTAAATATCTTATGTTCTTCTATTTGTTAATTTTTTAGGCACGTTCAGTTTGAAAAGAATCTACAAAATAGTTCTACACATTTGTAGATGATACAAGTTTCATACAGAGGGTGACCTCAATAATAACCGTGGTATAAATGATCTGTGGTGTGAATTGATTGGATATTTTCACTTTTAAGTGACAGCGATGAAGATTAATATCAACAGGTCATGAGATACAACCAGCTAGTATTTTGTTATGCCGAAAATTCCTTCTCCTTCTGTAAGTTATGTATGTTTGACTATACAATCAGATTGCTTTTGTACACTGTACAATAAAGTTTAATATAATATTATATTTTCTTCTTCTTTTAGCTTATATATAAACAATAATTTAGCAAAACAACGTGTGGATTTCGTATGTTTGTCATAATTTGATTTCACGCGTCTTGTATCAGAAATCAGTAATGGGTTATTTAAGAGGGATTGGACTGACCAAAGGTCCGATTCTATATCAAATCTGAGGGTTGCTTGGGAACCCGAGTGGCATTAAGCAGATATCAATAGGTTCGAATCTTGAGTATATAACTTGACTAGTTAACGGATTTGTATCGAAGCTCAAATCAACAGCCTTTTAAGCTGGGAGATTTGGCGGTGGGTTATCAGCGCCTCGCTAACTCTTCTCTCCCACGACCGCGATTCGCGATCCCGTCTATCGCGAAGCGCGGGCTGTCTATACAGTAAACACGATCAAACGGTCTGGTTGCCAAAACACGGACAAACCTCAACAGACCTGGAGGGAACCTGTCTCTCTTTATATCTAAAGCCTTCAAACTCCCATAGCCGCGAAAATTAAACACGGTCTAAATGATTAGGTAAACTGTGTCCAATGATGCAGAGTTGAAACCGGGCTGAGGGAAGGCCTGAGAGAAGCCGAGTGTTGACAATGGAATTCTCCTCAAACCAACTCATAGCCCTTGTATAAACAACAATCTTTGTTTTTCCCATACCTTTTTGGTGTAACATCTTTAAATGGTCCACAGTCATCTGTAAAATCTCAGCTTTTTCCAGCTTGGCGGAACCCTACAAGTAAACAATGATAGAAACATTGAAACTCTCAATCAAAACCGTATATAAAACTCCACACTCGAGCTTCCCTATTCGCGAAAGTTCAACTAAGGTGAATCGAGACGTCCGTGCGCTTTAGACACCCACTCAACGCACTGTTTACAGAATTATAAAGCTCTGATATTTCTTTTCATAAAGATTTGAAGCATTTTTTTCGATTAGTTGGAAACCGCAAATCGTGTAAGCTAATGTTTACATATGCTACTTCTTAAAAAGAGGGGCTGCTCTTAAAAACTATTTTTTATGTTCACGTGACTACAACCAATGTACAGTGTTATTATACTATATAATGATAATAATAATATAGTATTTGTTTGAGAGGTCTTTAATAAAGTTGGTGGAAATAACAATGTAAGACTTAGTAACCATCTTTAGAAAAGACTATAGATTGTTTAATTTGTTGTTGTCAGTGACATTGAAGGGGGTTTTCTTTCCCTCTAGTCTCACAACCGTTATAGGAGTTAAGTGACTTGAAATACGACGTATACCTTCAATCAAACAAACAAGCATATATTAAATAGTTAACCCGACCATTCCTAATAATGGATCATGGTTGTACAGAATATTTATATAAGTCCTGTTGTCTACAACAAAGGCCTCAAACACATATGTCAATATATATCTGTGAAATCGATCATTCCTTTCAGTGCCATGGCATAGAGAATCAGGATAAATATTGTCACAAAATTGTACAACTTACTTGTTTTTCAAAAGCTGTGGGCACGAGGCGCCTTAATTCGGATAAACTGTGATTAATCCTATCCCGTCTTCTCTTTTCAATTATCTGTAAGAATAACAACATAGTTTTAATTAAACTGTTAGACATTATAATGAAATTGACTTTTTGTTAATGGGTTTAACCGTTTGGACGATATAACAAACACCACATATGCATGCACGAGTACGGAAAACAGTAATAGATGAACACCGACTGTTTAATGTTTTGTTGAATATTGAAGCTATTTTGAATAGTGAAACCCAATGTTAATAATGAATCAATTTTATAATATTGAAAGATTTATGCATGTATATTATATCAGAAGTATATTAAGACTTCTGATTATTATACGTATAAAGCTACATGGTCCACTTAGCACGTCAAATATAAGGCCACCCAAGTAACTGTCAGAGGTATTTGGTCTAAATGGGGTCAATAACGCCTGGAACACCTATAATACGCCTGATACACGTGACTCGTTAACTGTTATGTCGATTACAGTGTGAATCTCCACCCGAAGTTGTCAGTTTCACGCTAATCCTTTAATCTCCATTATCCTTTTGTCAACTAAGTCAAGAGTAAATTCTGTTCTAGTATGGCCTATGAACCACACAGCTGTAGTATATGTTCCACGAATTTAACCACGGACACGACTTAGCTGTCAACCTGTATAACGCTCAATATAGTTCTATTTTATTACTTTAAAATTTAAAGTTAATACATGTTTGGTGAACTGTCTGGAATATATGTCGAAACAAACGGGTTATTCTATATAACCTGTCTTGTTCAACGATGCGTTATCTCGATTTCTCGGAATTATTGCACAAACTTTAGTAGAAGGCATAAAATCGTTCAAAGTGGGACATAATATTCCAACCAAAGAAATAAACAAACATTTAATAAACATTTTGTGTCATTAGAATTGGTTTCCATTCACGCTAAGATACTGCCTCTCTTGTGCAGTTGTATGTGTTAGCCATCTGTCGTGGTCTATTGTGACCGGACAGTGGAATGCGAGATGCTATATAGCCCAGGGAAGTGAGGGACCGGCGCGTCCCGCCAGTGTCACACCTCACAATAGGAGGGCGGGGCACGCAGGATCTGACAATCTTACACGTCAATCAATACGGCAATACAAGTGTCAAACGATTATCCGGAAGGAGATGAACTTAATATAATTTCTACCGTTCATATATCTTATTTTTTATGTCTGAAGTTTGTTTTAATATAGTAAGCATCTATCACGTGACACAGGCGTAAATGTGGCATCACATAAAAGTGATGTACACTGATGTCTGGCCATACAAATCTATTAGACATCTATCAGCCAGACTGTCAAGCGATATACATAAAACAGTATACAATGTGCATTCAACCATTGACAAATCGGGCTATTATGAACAAAATCCAAATATCGGGCTATTATGAACAAAATCCAAATATCAATATAAATTCAAACTTACGCCTCGTCTTTTCTTCCTGTCAGTGACATGGCAACTTTGTGAAGGGGAACTGAAATAAACAAACAATAATTAGTTTAATGTGTTTTTCTTAATAAACGGGGTTGTATTATCCCATTGAATAACAATAATAAGCGAACACATGCGTATGATATAGATATTCAGGAAGGATGGTGTTAAGTTATATAAGCTGTGGCTCCACAATCTGTCAACAAGAGATCAGCAAAGATGTGTTCGCTGGTGTATGGTGTTAATACTTCAGACCATCGGGGAAACTTAAATGTAGCGCACCCATGCAACTTGTTTCAACCTTATAGTAAAATTGTATTTATTTTTTTTACTAAAAATCGATTCCAAGTATGTGTGATGATTGTTCTAAATGCATTCACGCATACAATACAGACTAGTGGTGTTATACACAACTGTGTAATGAAACATTAATTAAAAGGTGAGAGAACTAACTAAAAAGCACAGTAGCTATTCCGAAGAAAGATAACTAATTAATTGGGACTCATATTTATAAACATTGCATGTCATGTCTATAATACATGTGTATTTGTACAATGCCGTGCCATGTCAGAAATAAACAATAACAAATAGGTGTATTTATATTCACATCTCCGTGGGAGGCGTGTAAGATTTTCTCCTGTAAAGGTCCCGGGTTCCAAACCAGGTGGAGGCAAGCAAATTTTTCTCTTTATTTACTCAAAATATTCAATGGCAACGCTACTGTCTACTCAAATATATTAGCTAACATTTGTAGCAATGTGGCATCGTTACAAATATACATAAAAAGTGATAAAAATGACATGTACTGCAAGATAACTGTAAATTTAAGTCGAAAGTCAATATTAACAGGGCTTTCGTGACCACTAAGAAAGGCATATATTTAAACATGGGAATTTGTAAGCGAATAACTTACATCGATTAATGTAAATAAAAGAAAAATTGTTTAAAAAAAATACGTATTAAAAGGACAGACCTGGATAGGGTTACCATAAAAGGAAAAGGGGGTTAGCTATATATAATACAGGCACACACTGGGCAATACCGATTCGTATTGACCGCCAATGGTGGTGATGTAATATGTTATGTTTGTGATGACAACACGTGACTGATTAATTAGAAAATGAAAGTAGCGTTTGGTGATCACGTGCAGATAACTGTCATGCGGAAGTACTTACCTGGACTTTAAATCATCATCAAAAATATCCTCCGAGTCGCTGTCACTTAAACTGCGTTTCATCTTTGCTCAATAGAAGACTGGGGCTAGCACGGGTTAACGGAAATTTCAGGAAATAACACAAGGTAAATCCAAGTCCCTCTCAAAGAGTCACTTATTATTGTAGTCTCCTTTCGGTGCGTGTCCGTAAGTGTGCACCAGAGAGAATCGGATATACGTCCTTTTCCGACCAACGTTCGCTTTAAACTACACACTTCTTCTCACGGTGTGTTGGATAAAACTTCCCCGCGTGCGTATCTATAACACCCAGCCAGGCTTTGATTGACAGCGGTGTTCCTTTCAGCTCGAACGACGGCGAGCCACGCGATTGGTCGACGTTTTGTTGATAGCGAGTCAGCTGTGCAAATAGGACCATGGATATTGTAAGGACAGCCTCCAGGGTTTATTTATCTCAACCGCGTGGATCTGTCCGTCCCGGAAAATAATATTTTAGGATGACATTTCTTCGATTATCACCTAAAATAATGGATCAACATTTCCAAAGTTTTAGAAAGACTCGAAATCAATATCAATCACATTGTTAAGCAAAATTAAAACAACATTCGCCGTATGAATGTCAATGCCATTTACAGTTTTTGTTATCCATGTTCTGGCTAAAATTGAGATGACAGCTCATTGGGTTCGTCGCGCGGCCTCCACGTGCAGGTCGTGGGAAACTCTAGCTCTTGTCAATTCCCAACTTTACTCAAACACACTTGAATAAGTATTTGTTTGAGCGAGCATTTACTAAGGGGTCATCTACGGCTTCGATATATTTGTCAATCGCTCAGAGAATTGCTCCTAATAAAGTGGTCTGAAGAAAACTTGTACAATCGCCAACCAAATCATAGACAGAGAAAAAAGAAACGCTTTCAGGGCGACGAGACGCTTTGACTGTCTTCTCATGAGCTCACATGAACTCACGCAAGAGGTTACGTCATCTGAACTGAAACTGTGGGGAAATCCATCCGGGTCTCACAGGGCTTATATGGGGGAGTTATAGCTCATTCTCGGATGTAGATCGACAATAATACAGTAGTAAATATACATCCAGTGATTCAAGGTTATGAATGTATATAATACTTATCGGAAATTGATAACACTTGTAAAGTATGTGTCGGCCAAACATGACACGGCTCCATATACAAAGACAGGCTGGCTATTTGTCTATATACTGCAATCCGACGAATGCAGGCCTCGCAACATTAATACTGACCTACACTATGTTTATATCAAAGGTTAGTTGCTGCAATCTCTTCCTATATATTATATACGTTTAAAGCGCTAAACGTACGAGTGCAAATCCCGGCGGAAGGAAGCAAAACGTCAGTTTGTTCTGATATAACTTGTTTTGGTGTAGTGCTCAGACTGTCTTTGTCACAACACACGAAAGTATAGATCGTCTAGAATAGAAACAAACGCCAGAAACTGTATTGCTAGTTGACCGTCAACGAACAGTACTGCAGTACTTCGTTAAATGCACAAACTATACTCAACAACAATTTTTACACACGTAATATTTTTTGATTTTTGGATTCTGCGAATTAATAATTCGACAGCAACATACGCAAAAATGACTTGCGATAGACTCAATAATATACTGTTTCATTTATATAATTTGGGCTACGGATAGGCGTTCATGTCTAGCATGAAATCGGTCCAGAGCATTCCTTTCATTATATAAGTAAATTAATACGAATTAAAGTTATGCAAACGTCATGACCTTTGATCTTCATTCAACCAAACACCGTTATCGCCCCACGTGACCTATCTAAGTGGCACAGATTAACAAAACACTGACTCCGATAACACCACGATATCTAGTTTAACGGCCTGATTTCCCATGTGCACGATGTGAACACTTTTGCTGCATACTTATATCCTAGACCAGACCATCGGTTTCTAGACCAGCTAAAGCCCGTGATGACAATAAGACTTTGAAGGACCTATCTATTGACGTCTTATCTGTTAAGCTGGTGTGACTTACATCCTAGCTCTCACAAGTGGGTCCAAAACTAAATGATATTATTATTAAAAAATTCCGAACGATTTTTGTGTCTTTTAGAAAGTGTGTGTCAACAGTATTTTGAAATGATAATAAAATACTCGAATGAATACT
>JARFOD010012325.1:0-11336 GCA_031763545.1 Mopalia muscosa
ATTGAGCCCATCTGTCGACCATCAGCTGTATAAGTGAGTCACAAGATGTGGCTCCGGCAATCGCAGGGTGTTTTTTTACGGTTTTCTCACAGTTTTCCACCCTTATAAGTAAAAACAAATGTGTGAAGTGGACAATCCCTCGTCATATTATTGAAATACCTTTGAGTACGACGTTAAACCCTAATCTAACAAACAAATATTCCAGACATCTTTCTAGAAACCTAGTGTCCCATAAATTAAGATGTGTTATCCATAATAATGTTTTCCCTCTTATATGTACTCCCGACTTCTATGTGCCCCTAATAGATGTAAGTTATATATATTTTAAAATATACTCAGTCAAAAAAGAAACTTCACACTCGTTTGGATGTCGATAAGAGGAACATACAAGAAAAATGGTTTTAAATAATGATTAAGTTCCATTTTGTACTCATTAAGGATTGTGTACCATAAAAATCATGTTCATAATGTAACAAGTTTCACCAGAAATGCTACGGAAATGTAAGAGAGCAAAAATGGTAAGTTATAACTTGATGAAAGCATGTCAATAGCGCGTATGCCCTCCATGAGCGTTCACAACTGCGACACAACGTCTCTTCATGGATTGAATGATGCGTCTGAACACAGCTTGGGGGATGCGTCGCAATAATTGAACCAACATGACACCTAGTTCCTGCAAATTCTGTGAAGGGTTCCTTTCTTGACGGAGTCTTCTGCCCAACACATCCAAGGTCGGGAGACCTTGAGGGCCACTCCATGACATTTATGCTAGCATTCTTAAAAATATCCGGCGTTAAATTGGCCGTATGATGTCTGGCATTATCGTGTTGGACCTGGGCCATGAGATGCCATGAATGGCAAAAGCTCTGGAATGAGCACTTGATCTCTATATCCTGCAGCAGTTAGGTTTACTTGAACGTCAATCAGTCGGGAACGAGCAGGACCATTAAAGGCACCCCAAACCATGACACTACCGACCCCCAAAACGGTCCACTTCCTGCACACAACACTGGGCGTTCCGTTCACCGCGCCTCCTCCAAACTCTTACTTTTCAATCAGCGAAAAATGACCATATTTAAATCCATCTCAGATGTCGTTGACGTCGGTGTAACTTGGTTAAAATTGGTCCATGACCACGTGTGACGACACATGCAGAAGACCGACAAATCGTCTTACGTCATTTGCGTAATCGATTTCTCACTGCAGCTTCCACAAGGAATGAATTGTTTCGAGGTCGTGTGACTGCCCAAATCATACGTAATCGCCTGCGCACTGCTTGTCTCCATGCACGCCGGCGATTACGTATTGTTTGGGCAGTCACACGACCTCTAAACAATTCATTCGTTGTGGAAGTTGCAGTGAGAAATCGATTACGCAAATGACGTAAGACGATTTGTCGGTCTTCTGCATGTGTCGTCACACGTGGTCGATCCCAACAATGTCGGTCTGCTGAGGTGCCAGTTTGTTGGAGACGTGTCCGAAGATGATGGATAGTCCGTCGACGTTCCTGTATTTTTAGCATGCCAATGGCACTTTCACGTTGAATGTTTGACAGTCGTGGCATTGCAAATCAATAGATAATTTACTGTAAGAACTAGTTTTCCCGCGATGTCACCCTCCTGTGTTAACGTGGGCTCAATTGCAATCATAAGGTCACGTGACTAGGAACACAAGGAAACATGCTTTATCCCTGGTTCATGCTCGCACGAACTGTCTCAAGTTGCTCAACACAAATCGTACAAATCGAAATCTGTTCGTATCATAAACTAAGATAACAAACGTTGGACAGTTATCCTGTAGACAACTATGACAGACGTCCAACGCACATATATACCACAGACCAGCCTGTTGTGTTTTAAAAAAGCTCAATTGTGTACAAGAAGTACACATTTGAGTGTTTCGTATAGATAACTGGGCCTACACATGTAAATACACATGCCGTCTAACTGATTTAAATGTGCACCGATCTGAATCATGGTGATCAATTTGTTACATCTACAGTAGCTGTTTGATGGTTGTTCAAAGAAAGATACATATTCTCTGTCATGACAAAAGGTTTGAACACATTTATGGCAAGTTTTGGTTTAATTTTCAATACTCTAGCATTGAGGTTTTTCTACACCATCTTCTTAAAATACACATTCAAGTGTATTGGTGTACAGAAAGACCCCGAGCAGTTCGGCAGGTGTGACTTATCCACATGAAATTGTGTTAGGATACATAACATGTATGCCTTTATAGAGAAGTATCTATGTTCTTAATAATTTAAAGAATACTCCACCAAGGATTAGCCCATAAGCATATCTATGTTGTTCCGTTGGAACAGCTGTGAAATAAATGAGTTTACGCACGACACAGAACACCATTTACGAACCATTTGTGTGTCATTTTCTAGAAAAAACGCAACTTAACACAAGACTATATGGATTACAATTTGTAGTTTATTACTGGTGCAACGTTTCAATGTCTATTAAGACATCGTTCTCAAGCATAGAAACGTTGCACCAGTAATAAACTAGAAGTTGTAATCCATGAAGTCTTGTGTTATGCTTAGTACAAAAGCTTCAAATGCCTCTTAAACAAGCTGAAAATATGATGGTTAACTGTGGTACAGACAAAACGCAAAGGAGCCAAAGGCTTATCTAAGAGCCCCAGCGCTAGCTATCGCTAGGTAGTGTTCTCAATAGCACGTCAATACAGTTCGGTCGAGCAACTGCGAGTGATATAGTTCTGTTGAAGTGGCCTCGCATTATTGTTTCTCATGGCCATGTCCACAGTGATTAATTTGGCGCGGCAACAAACCATGCACGAAATAACACATATAATATTGTATGGGCTGTTCCAGCAACAACGCCTTGAGGCTTCCTCAGTATTCTCAACGTCTGGAGCCATTTTAACGGTTCTTCATTTAAAAACTCGTCAAAAATTTTCAGATTCTCCTTATTGTTAAAAACTTATCCAAACGAGTTCATCGATGAATGTGTTCAACTCTATTATCTGTGCCTGGCTCGCAACATCACTTGTTTCTGAGACACGTGTTTATACTTGTAGGACGAAGTGGAACTGAAGAAGTGGCCATGGTATACGATTTTGATTTTCGTAGTAAAAAGGGGCATTAAACAGTATGGCACTGAAGAAAGGTAAGCGGTTCCAGTTGCTCGAAAGACGATCATCCGCTAACACCAGCTTAAATAGCTCATACCGGGTTTAATAGAGATAGACCTTGAGTATGGCGTGACAACATCCTATATGTCTCAAATTATAGATGATGTGACTTAATAACGTTTCTAGCACCGACTCTTGGTCTGTTTGTGCATGAAAAAATGTTTGGCTCGCAATTGTGGATTAGTGGTTATTGTGTATGCTTACTAATCTTACTTCGATGTACCGTTTACAGGATCAAGTCCATCTGGCGGCCATCAGGTATATGCGTGAGTCACACGATGTGACACCGTCCGTCGCGGAGGTACTTTTTCCGAAGTTTCCTTTCGTCTTTCACCGCTATCAGGCAAGGAAATGTTTGAAGTGGACAATCCGTTGTAATATAAGTGAAATATCCTTGGGTACGACGTCAAACCCCAATCAACAAAGATTCAAAATGCTTTGTAAAACATAATGTATAAAATACAGTTAGGTACTAGGTTATACATGTACTTCCTGCTCTCGACACATTTTAGTCTTAAAGATTTTTATCATTATTTTCATCACGATTGTGTAAAATATTTAATAAACATTTTGCAAATGTATTTCCTTGAAACAGCTTCAATCCATTTTATACTGTCTGGGAATATTATCTTTCGAGTTTAGCCAAAAAGGTAACTACGACTATTAGAACTGAGTGAACTAAGAGTCATGTGAGTCAATTGTCACGCTTAAAAACAAAGATGACTCATATTCTACAAATGCGCAGTAAGATTAGCACCTAAGTCGCTGACAATAGTTTATAGTTTAAGACTTGGGGGTTACATTAAATATATTGCAAAAACAAAATCCTGAGCTATTATGCGTAAATAACTAGTTTTCGTCCCCCAATAAATTGCAAACGCAAAACCTTTAGCTGAAAACTCTTTAAATTGTCTGACTGTGTGATGACGATTATATACTCCACTTATAATTGCCGATACAACACTATCATAAAACATGAGTGAGTCTGAGCTACTGAATAATTAACGGCTTCCCTTGTTGAGTCAAGACCAGAGCACAGTGCACCCTCGCAAGATGGCAATAGGCTTTTCCAACAGCTGGGATCTATTTCACTCAAAGCCTTTAAATGATAATACCGCGTCAACTCCGCAACCATAATATTATATGAAATTGCATTAGTGCAGCATAGTTTTTATATTATATGAAATTCAATTTGTGTCGAGCCCGCGGTAATTGCTTAGTGGTTAGAATTTGCGATTACTAATTGCGATTACTAATATACATGATATGGCGCCGGCAATCGCGGAGATGATTTTTTACGAGGTTTTCTCCCGGTTTTCCATCCTAATTAGGCAAGAAACAGGGTAAAGTGAACAGTCTGTCGTCATATAAGCGAAATATCCTTCAGTACGACGTCAAACAACCCAATCAAGCACAAGCAAACGATTTGTGTCATTTTTTCTAGTGTGGACCACTTACCATATCCTCTGGCGAAACTGGCAAATTCTATTATGTTGCAACCTTATTGAACGTAACAGCTGGCTTATATTCCGATAGGTTTTAAAAATTATTTCATTGAAAGTAACACCTCTGTTAATTCACAACACAGCCATGTAATGCCATTCATGCGTAGATCTTATGTGTTGGTTTGTCACATTCCAGAAATATATTTATGATATGTAAATTTATATAAAATATGTTTCAGCAAGTGTTTCGGTTAAATCACACACTTACACGGAACAGTGTCGTTATCAGGATCGGCGGTAGTAAATTCAAATGATCCCATTTACCCTGCCAAAAATGACAGCAATGCTCGAAAGTGGTAAGGCCCACACCTAAGAAAAGGTGCGGGGTCACTCCAACTCATCCCCCGCTTGCACCTCCCATGCTTATTGGAAGACTGTGCTATATCATCTCTAAAATTATCATGTTTTGGTGAAAATTGAGTTAGACTTATATTTGGACTAACTGGGGTTTTCCCCTACATTTAATACACTAAAAATGTGCGAAACTCTTCCCTGTTGGCATTTTTCATCTGGAAAAATCTAGTATGTCATGTAAGTATACTGATGAAATGCATACTGATCTGGAAAAACCTAGCAATTCAACTTACTATGTTTTTTCAGATCGTCTACATGACATATATAGCATACTAGGTTCTTCCAGATGAAAAACTGCCAACAGGGAAGAGTTTTGCACATGCTGAAACAAAACAGTTTTCCTTTGTTTTCTCAAATTCGCATTCAACAGACTTACTAGGTTTTACCAGATTACAGGAGATGTGTAGTTGTACGTATACCGTTTTGGTTGGTATGTTAAAAGTGTGGACAGCTTCTTCTCAAGGAATAATCAATAATTCATGAGAAAGTAACATGTTTTTCATATTGATATCATAGAAACATTATAGAAACCGATCAGAAGATGAGAAAGCGTCGCAAATTAATCAAACAACCCATTCGAGTGTGCAACTATAATGGTTTTTCTGTTGCAGAACATTTAACATAAGTTTATTTCCTTCCTGATTTTGACCTTTTCTTTGCCATGTTTTTAAGTCTTCATGTTTTTGGTCAGAGGGTTGCTTGTTGTTGAAGCACGGTGACTTTATCATTCTCTTCTAGTAATGTTTTTATGGCATTTTGTAAGGGTTGGGTCATAGATATTAAATAAATCTAAAAGCCTTCCATCGAATTAACAACCACTATTTATCATAATAATTTAAAGTATATTCACAACCTTCACCTTGATGTAAACTTCTGGTTTGTCTGCCGCGCGCGTCTGTTCTCCGGGCAAAGAAGCAGGGGGAGAAATATCACCCATAAAATAGACGACACCATAAACGACTTCTGTACTACATTGATTGGTGTTTAATGTGGTACTCTGGCTAGGGCAGTTTGTTTGAAGAGTAGCAATACTGCTAAAGGGGAACAGGAAGCCGATCTGTTTATGGTGTCTGTATTGCTTCCTGGTGTCGTCCTGTATTTGTCCCGTCCTGTCTTTGCTTGTTGCCAGTGGTGTCGAGGGTGGTTTCCTTCACACATTGGGCTAGCACGTCGTCATATAAGTGAAATACCCTTGAGTATGAAGTTAAACCCCAATCAAGCAAACAGACAATTATAGCATTATGGAAACGCTTCACATTGTGGTTGTGTTATTGTTAATTATTGCTGGAACACCATGTCGTCATGTTGCATCAAAGTCCTAGCGAGAAGTCCATACCTTATGTTGCAAAGCCAAAGTGCATAGTGATGATTTGAAAGGAAATAATTTTTTCATCAGTCGCATTTATTTTATACTATTCTGACAGCTTTTTTAGACAACAGTAGCGACACTTCAAGAATGATTTGCTTCATCGCCAGGTATATGACATTTGCAAATAGGGTTATAAGATATTTCTAAATATAGGGGTTGTGACAACAAGATGCAGCATAAACAAAAATAATGAACAATCATTCCACATGTTTTATCTGTTGCTTAGTATGCTTAACAACCCTACTCTCACTACCCCTACTCTTGTAAATCTGTTCATTTTATACCGAATAACCTATTATTTCAGAATATGTAGAGTGAGAAAAGATTATCCAACTCAAGCCTTCTTATCCGGTGGAGAGCACTCTTGAATATTCGTTTTCACAATGACTCGCTACTTTTGAGTAGTTTATATTCGTGTCGTATTTTATTCGCTGATATCGTTGGAAAAAGGAAGGATGGTTTGTTTAGCGTTCAATGCATCGTCCAAGTGTATTTGTGTCTGCCATCGACCACACCCATTACATTTTTTGTCTGTTTACTTGATTGAGGTTCAACCTCGTTCTACAGAGTATTTCTCTTACATGACAATGGATTGCCCATTTTGCACTGTTCCTTGCTTAAATACTTTTACAGCAACCAACCGGATATCCCCCGTCTGTGGCGATCACACAAGGCTTTGCCTGGATTAAATCCGATCATCATTGAACCACATCAAATCACTGAATATCTTATGCCCGTGGCTACCATTACAGACTTTGTCTCGATTTGCCCGGCTTATCCTGATGCGATTTCAAGGTCATCCCCGTCGTATCAGTGCAAGGAAGACGTTATACAATCTGTGCCCCCAGTAATTCTTAGACAAAAACCAGGCCACATTTTTTAAAATGTATTAGAGATACACTTAACTCATATACAATCCTTGGCTTTCAAGTCTAAATACAAGTAGTCAACTTAGTTGGCATGCTACATAAAAAAGTGAATGTCTCATGTTCACGTTTGGTCTCAGTTTATATTAAAGCATGTGGTGCAATAACAATTCCATCTATACGAACTCCTTAACAGCAATTCTGCAAAATCTTCGAATCATAGATTACCTGGAACAAATCGGTTTAAACGACTTAGTTGAATTGAAGTGATGTAGTGTAGGCATTTTTAATACACTAATGTCCTTAAATTTGCCCAGTCTACTATTTACCTGTAAACCAACAATTCGATATATATGCTACACAAAAGTACGCTTAAGGTAGTTTCGATTATGGATTAACGGTCTCCTATCTGCGAACCAATCGGGAGTTTTATATTAATTAAGCCAGCCGGAACAACTGTTAATTATTAAAACCCGGGGCATTACGTTGATGGCTCCTCCCCTGTGACATTACTGTAGGGATTAACTGAAAATCTCCGGAAACGGAGCTTTACAGTACACAAAAAAAAACCCCGAAAATTTGACCTATTTGTTCTATATACAGCCACAAGCTGTCTTTATTTGTCTCTTAAAGATAAGCTCCAAGGTGGTCTGTAGAAGCAAATTCCATTGCCACTAACGATATATTCTTATATAACATTTAGGGTCGGGTTTACTCAAGAACATTGGCTAGATCAGTGCATCACCGGACTAACTCAAAGTGTAGAATGAAGTCACGGGTAACAGTCACCATTACATGTCCTAACATTTTTTCAATGATCACAATTTCCTAAAATATATAAACTTACAATATAGGGTTCTCTGGCTGTACGGACTTTTTGTTTTCAGATTATCAATACTGTCCTACATAGCATTGAATGAAGGTTAACTTTCAGGCATTATTAAACACGCCAATTTGTATCGTTGGGCTAGTGTCCATTATTATTGGAATACACTGCCGTCAAAAAAGTGAAATACCAGTTAGCACAACAATCAATTTACCAAAAATTGTACGCAATTGTGCGACGAAATGAAAACAACAGCATTTTCAATTAAACTATAAAGTACGGCGTTAAACCCTGCTTGCATTAACATTAAATGCTAATTCCCCAGACTTCCGTACGTTGCTCATCGAGCAGCGGGACTTGAAATGCAGCATGATGCGTTCAGTGTTATGTACAACTATTACACAATGCAAAGCAAGTATTATTAAGTTATGACTTTTTGAATCGTCAACCATGTAAAATGTCAATAGAATATAAACCATTACCTTATGTTGTCGACAAAAGACAAACAAACTAATGCTACATAAATTAACAAAGACTCATCACTTGAAAACGAAATAAAATAGGATAGCAGTGTTTGTCTTGTGTATACACAAACTACAAAAACGATGAGGTAGCACCTTTGAGACTAACCATATCTTGTTGTCATCAGTTCCCCTGAAGATGCCGATTTACACCACCGGTGAAAGCTAGTGACAACGACAACGTATGGATAGTCTTAGGTGTGCATTGATATGATTTAAAGGTGTCAATAAAGGTTATTCTTTATATTCTTTTAACATTTCACATGGTTGTCGATTCAAACATTACGAATCCTGTTCCGTTATGAACATTGTCTCAGGATCATTAGTTTGGTACAGGAAACGCAATTCTAATGTACTAGCTCGATGTACTATCCAGCCAGACGCCAATCAATTGCTTTGTTTGTTTGATTAAAGTGTGACACTTTCACCTATCTGCAGCCGTTCCAGGACAATTGGTGAAGGAAACTATCAACTTGTAGAACAAAGAGAGTCAAAGTCAAAGTCCAATAAAAAAAACCATGATGTTCGACATTTTCACTAGACAGAAACAACAACTGATCTCTATCTCTCTAACACAAGGAGACAGAAAAGTGCAGTCAAATAGCGTTCGAAAAGAGAATAGATTCTACTCCCTAGGTCAAGACATTGACTCTAAGATACACACGAGCCATCTTGTTTTGCTCTTCTTTTATCTGCTGGACTGTGGCATACGTTGCCCCAAATATTGGCGGAAATTAATGCGCGATGGCCTGCCATAGCGTACAAGGGTTGTCTTATTCTCGTCCACTATAGAAACTCTTGCGATAATACGTTATAATTAGTTACAAAGCAGTTAAAATTGTGAATGCCTTGATGACGTAGGTGTACGTAATATACTGGTCTACAAGACTTCACACCGGAAATATATTTCATTTACAGTTTCGAAAGATTGCTCACTTTTACGAAAAGTTCAATACATATACTTTCCCTGTTATCTCTGGATTCTGAAAAAGAAGTTTGATGGACTGTGGCGATCAGTGCGGTTTCTTTCTATAGTCCTAAACAACGATAAGCTGACGAGGCCCCGAGACTAGTCGTGATGTGATGAAAGAAATACCAGACAACTTTACCTCACAGGCAAAGCCCAAACCTAGAACATTTTAATGCTTTATATGGCATCAGACGAGATATTCCATCTCCTCTCCATGTCTTCGTGATGTTTGGCTGGAAGCTTATCTACAGCATTAACAAGACAAGCCAATGTTTCAATCCTCCTACAGTGTATTGTTCTGGCCCATGTAGAACGAAAGTAAGAAAACGAAAGAGAAAAATAATCTTGGCAAGTTTAATATGAAGAAACAAATCGCTTTGATGTTATAATCGTTAAGTTTGAGTAAGAAATATAGTCCGCCAAGTACTCGGTTGTACTTGCACGTCATGGAAGAAAAAAATACGATGTCAGGTTTGACTAGGTTCTCGCAACTTACGAATTAATTCTCGATGATTTTATGAAGAATGTGACGTTGACATGGCGAGGATATGCATAATATTCATACAGGGGAAATTGCTATTGAATTTAAATAAATCGTCCGGAGACAATGTACATGGGTTAACCCGTTGCAATCATTGAAACGCCAGCGTGTGATTTGTTGAACAACAGCTGTTATTAGTCTCGATATGTTTTTTCGTTGAAGTTTCAAATAAATATTCAACATTTACTCTCCTATTAATTATGAGGATTACCAGAAGGCAAAATTTAACCCAATAAAAGCAGCGTCTAATATCCGTTATTATGAGATTTAATTGGAATAAGCCATCCTTCAGTTTCCTGTGGATCACATCGAGTTCGACAAAAAGCCTCAGGCTATAGGAATCTGAAGAGTTAATTGCTTCCTGTATTACAAGTACATGAACGGAAACTTTAAGACTGTTCCGGGCTATAGTCTTTCGGCTTAAGATATTTTCCAACAGTAACACGTAAGAATTGTTTTTGTTGGGTTATTAACTATGATACTGGGGGCTTCCTATCGCTTCTAGGCAAATTATTTTTTACCGAGCAAGTCTGCATAATAACCCTTGGCGAATCGAACGCATACAATCAGAATTACAGCGACGTCCTCTGGCGGATAAAGAGAATAAATTTCGAGTTAAAGGGCTGATAACATATGTTGAATGTCAAAATCAAGTTTTGACAACTTTTAAAACTTTTTACAGCGTTATTGGCGTAGATACGAAGATTTGGTGACCCTACGGGGGATACATATGCAATAATATCATCGAGTTCGTTGAATACCCAGAACAGATCCGTTTTCGAAAAAACTTCAGTAACTTTAATTATTGACAATCGCTGTCATTTTTACTACCAAATTCCTCTCGTACACAACATTTGACTGATTGCGTAGAGGTTCCCACATATTTGGTCAAATACGCTCGACCCATCAAGGGTTGTAATGCAGAGAAGCTCGGAATAAAACTCTTGGAGGGCGAAGATGGATCGTTCCTACCATTTTGGTTATCTCAGAGCTTAGAGGCAACACGATTTCCGATGTGTTTATGATGTCTTCATATTGTTGATGTTGTCGTCATATCTTGTCTCTGTTTGTTGACGCCCGGTGAGGGAGCGGGTGGGCCATGGTCGTGCAGAATACTCCCTCGGCTTCCTCGGTCGATCCTTAGAGGCGAGAAAAGAGGTTGCTTTCTGTTACCCTGGTGTTCGCAGAGCTAAAGGGTAACGTTAAGCAGATTTGTTTG
>JARFOD010012336.1:0-25000 GCA_031763545.1 Mopalia muscosa
TTCTCGCCTCTTACGATCGACCGAGTAAGCCGAGGGAGTATTCTGCAGGACTGGCCAACCCGCTCCCTCACAGGGCTACAAACTAAAATATTGCTAAAACATGCATGGCTTCCTAATACACCTTATGGTTCTGAATCAGTGAGCAAAAATACCAACAACAAAAATTGTATGAAAACCCATTACATCTGGGGTGATGGTATAAATGAACTAGTTGGCCAATCTTAAAAGCCACCCCAATCAAAAATTCTGAAAGTTATTCTCAGAATTTATTTTTTTTTGTTTTTTTTTTTTGTTTGATTGGTGTTTAACATCATACTCAGATGTACCCTCCCCTCATGTGAATCATTCATGTATGGTAAAGTTGCCTCACTCATGTGAGAGCCTGTCAGCCTAATGGGTTGGTTTGTTTGATAGGAGTCATACTCAAGGGTATTTCACTTATACGACGACATGCCAGCCCAATAGGTGAAGGAAACCACTGGCAACAAACAAAGACAAGACGGGATAAAAACAGGACGCAATACAGACAGCACAAATAGATCAGCTTACTCTTCCCCTTTAGCTCTGAGAGCACCAGGGCAACATGAAGCTCCCTCAAACCACCTGCACAGCCTAATGGGTGATGGAAATCAACGTTGCCTCTACACCACTCTGGCAACAAAGACAAGAATGTGAGAGAAGCTGAGGGCAACAGGAAGCATCACCCACAAGGCACCTTGAAGGGACAGTAGTGGCTAGTGTTATACACTAATCACTGAACCACTGCCAACAGACCTCTAGCTACAACAAAACTTTAAATTTAAGTACAGAAATGTTCAAACTTACTTGACTTCAACCTCTGGTTTATTATGCCTTTCTACAACTTGTGAGTCAAAATTCTGTAGACACATTGCAGCTGTTAATGTATGTCTAACTGCGGACAGGTACGGTTGCAGAGTGGCAGCCTGAAAGAGAAAGTATTATTTTATCAAAAAAATATTAATGTTTGAGAGGTTTGTTGTTTGGTTTGATTCTTTCTTGTGTAATGCATCTTTTTTTATTTAATGTTAAATGTTAACAAGTTCACCTATGCCATTAAAAAATATATGACAGTTAACAGTCTTGAAACCACCCCTGTGATAGCCAGAGCCACATATTGCGACTCATTCATATACCTGTGGGTCAACAGATGTACTGTAGTATGAGTAAGCGCACACACTACCACTAAGCCAATTTTGTTTTAGATAAATTGCCCTTCCCTTTTTGAGTAGAATCATTTCATGTTTTGCTGGTTGCATTGTACTTACATAATTTTACATTATCCTGTCAGTCGAATAGTGCTGAAACGGTTAATTGGGACCTCGTGAACGGTTACAAACTTGAAGGTATTTGAATAGTAAAATCACTAACCGATTAACCAAAAAATTTGACACACCCCCTTAACTATGCCGGCCATGTGCAAAGTGCTGGGTAAACTACGTGCAGAGAAATTTGCCCTTGGGTTTAACTGCTGTTATTTTTAAAACAAATGGTGAAATAAAACTTAACGGGGTCCCCTTTAAAGCTGTAAATTGTTTTCTGTCTATCAGGCAGTCTTTTTCTTTGAGAAATGAAATCACATACATATACGCGTAGGCCTATGTCTTGCGCCATACTGTCGTGCCTTGCCGGCGGTCGCCATGGCTGAAAAAACTTAGCACTAGAAAATCTTTCTTTTAAACAGGTGATCTGAATTATTATTCACAACTTGAAGTACTATAATCTGCTAGGAAAAATGTTTTCCTTCAACCTTATACATTATACAGGATGGGCATACAGCTGGTTGAGTGAGACAATGGTTTAGGATGGTCCGTGCGAGATTGAAAGTCTGAGGCAAATGAGCCATCAGTCAGGGAGACAGTTCACAGACAGATTTACCACGCATTCTGTACCGATATGTTTTCTAGACACGAGAGCAAACTATGACTGTCAAATCAAACACATTGAAAAAAAGGAATAAATAAGCCTCTCGAGTCCAGTATATATGTTGTATTCATAATACGTACATCAACTTACACGATAAAAGTACAGCTAGGACTAATAAACAGCAGGAATTGTTTACTGAAAAAAAGCGTTCTGTAATGTTTTTACAGAATTAGGCTTCTTGACCGTAGGCCTACATGTATACGACAACTGAATGTGTCCTATACATAATCAGTATTCGAATATTACAAAACAGGTACTTGGTTACGAAAATCAGTACCAATTTCAGCACTAGTCAAATGGATTGAATAAAGAACCTGCCACTAGCCCCAATATATAGGTGATACCCTTTAGTTAAGCCCTTTGTCTCCTCAATACAAAACCAGGTCAGGAGATGGAAATTGACACTCCGCAATACAGGTTCAATCAATATACTTATAGATCTGATTTTTCTTAGCTTTTTTTTTTTGTATACCGTATCGTAAATTATTCAGTGTTTTTACAAAACAGGCTTAATGATTATGATTAAAAACAGATGTATATATAAAATCTATTTGCTATATGCTTAGATCAATTTATACTGGATATCGTTTTTTCTATACTGAAACACGGGATTAGGATCAAAGGATGGGTATATAGGCTAGGTCTACTAACGATCGATTTGCACCATTATAATTACAATGTTGGGTAACAATATTTTTACAGGGATTTGAACAGACATATGAATTTACACGTTAAATTCTTGGTTATAGCATGTTGCAGATGTTTTTTCTCCCGGAAGTCAAAGCCATTGCTAATATAGGTATTCCGATTTCATAAACCGTACTAATCACTTCCGCGTGTGGATAAAAGTCACCCTTTTCGGATTAAGTGTCCCCGCCCCTCCCTATTTCAAGTGCCTGTTATTCGACATCGCAGATGATTATCATAACCAAGCTTTTGACCAGTGAACCTCTTTTATAGTTTCTTGCGTTTACAATTTGACTCGGTTAATTGAGTTTCATTCCTGAAGAGAAATGATCAAAACACATACCATGATTCTGAAACGAAATGCCCCTCACCGGCAATCGGAAATGACACAGGAGGTCAGACGCCACCTACAGTCAAGCAAATGCTGCATAAGGGATATAACTCTTGATGTAAAAACTCACTCTAAGCAGCAAAGGAAACTGAAAGTACATGTATGTAGTAGGCCTACATGCAAGGTTTCAAATATTCAATAAGTTTTACTGTTTTTATTGGTGTAAAGAATTATTAATATCTCATAAAAAGAATTGTGATGTTATACCACGATGACAATCAACATATAATAATTAATGAAATTATAACCAAACTTGATAGTTTTAGTAGGCCTAAATGAGTTATAAGTAGGTAGCCTATAGTATATACAGTACAAAATTTTCTTTTCCAATATCTACCTGCCCGCAGAAATTACCTTCCATTTGCTCCGAAACTCACTTCAACCCGCCCCAAAATTTATTTATACATGGCCCAACATTCATTTCTACCCGCCCCAAAATTTATTTTTACCCACGCCGAAATTAAAACCGAGCTTGGTTGTTTAGTAAATGAGTTAAAAGTAGGTATAGGCCTATACAATAAGTAGGGGCCTAGGCTTATTCAGTAAGTTTGTTTTATTTCAGTTACCGTACATGTACTAGAAGGCTGGGGCTACATTTTTATTTTTTGTTCCAGTAAATTCCTGACACTGATACTACGACTGTGTAGCTGGTGGTTGCCTAGCCCTGAATGACATCTTACCTTCCTCATTTTCATTTTATAATATGGCCTAAAGAAAATGAGGAAGGTAAGACATCATTAAGGGCTAGTCACAGTGGCTGCCTATCCTCCAACAGCCCTACTGCATTACCAAGGTGAAAAGTATTGTTGTTTTTTTAATCGTTAAATAACTTGAAAATAAACTGAATAATATGGCAAAGTGACCTTCGGCAACGAAAACTCCTTCTACATAGACTGACCACAAACACAGACAAAAATAGGACGATCACATAATGCAACCACCACAAACAGGTTAGCTTTGTGTAGCCCCTATCAACACCAATGAAGTAGGGTAAAGTGACCACTCTTGAACAACACTGGCTAAAGTTTGTCACTGACAAAATACAAAATAGCTTGAATTGACTGATAGGGGTTAAATGATGCACTTCAGGGTATTTCACCTATATGAGGGTGTTGTACTCCAACAGTCGAAAATGACACACAAATTTATGTAAAGGATTGTAAGTTAATTGTTTCTCCAGGGCCAAGCTAAAATCGGGAAGATGATGCTTGGAACATACTGTACTGAAGCTGGTGACGGAATGGTGTTGGCATACAGGTCTGTTCTGTAATCTTTTCCTGCATAACCTTTTAATCAGTCCTCAAAAATTTTGTGACATAATGTAACATTTGCTGATGTTTTAAATACATAAATGTGCATTTATGAAAAATACAATTCAAACTTTATAATACAAATTTCATTGATGATGGGACTGACAATATTTATCAAAATCAGTAGCATAATGTAAATTTAGGTCACTCCTGTTCTGCCAATTTAAAGGATACATTCCATTTGCCTTTAAGGTAACAATGCAAAATTAATTAAAATGTCTGTATTAAGCTTGTAAGAGTAATTAATTTGGTATGGCGTATAGTGATTCAAGCTGATTCAATACTTGTTCCAAGTTGTGTGATATTTACCCAAAAGTGTAAAATAACCTGGCCTTTTGAAGTAGTGTTTTAACACAAATTTACTTAAAAAGCTTATCAGCAGAACTAATAATATCCCTCTCCTCCCATGTTGTGTGACATTTGCCCAAAATGAAATGACAATCAGCCTATTCAATTTGGACATTTTGTCTAAAACCTAATCGCTTCGTTAGCATATAATTAGTAATATCACAAAGAAATTCACTCAATATATTTAATTATAGAAGCCTTAACATTGCTGACCTAAAGAAGACTCCACAACGCCAAGGGTACCACAAAAGCTCCCTTTACTTCATACAGGTGAGAAAAAAACAAATTAAACGTAGACTCTGCATTGAAAATACAAACTCTTAAACTCCTAAAATATAAACTTCAGTTTTCAGTTGCAAAACTGGGCAAAAGAAGTATGAAATCTGCTACGCTCGTATAACCAGTGATCGGCTTACAGTATAGCCCCTACTCATCAGCCTAAACGCTGGTAAATATAAAGCCATTTGTTAGGTAATGCCTACTGGAGACGCTCGATAACACCAGCCAATGAAAGTCGATCTTTCAACGCGCCTACGGCTTTGATTGTTTGCTTGGTTACAGGGGCAGCACATCCTTGAGCCTCCATTTTACAAACCTGTTTGCAAACTTGCCCAGGTTAACCAATAGAATTTTGTGTGATTTTTAAGGCGGACTCCAGAATTCACAGGAATCTGATTGGACAACATCGTTCTTATGCTTTAGGCCATTACCTAACAAACGGCTTTGTATCTACCAGCGCCTAGGCTGATCAGTAGGGGCTATAGTGTAAGCCGATCGCTGGTTATACGAGCGTAGAAATCTGCTTGCTTGGATGAATTTCTGGTTGCGAGGGGGGGGGGCTAAGGTTTCATATCAAATACAACACAAACCTTCATAGTCAAAACAAACACAAAAAAAGACACCATGTATGTCAAAACAGAGGTGAGTTATAATTATTATATCACGTATATATATGTACACTCAATATCACCTCACATTTAAGGCAAAATGTTGCACTGCAGCATATATTTTATTCAAATACATACCTATTTTACAAAAACAACCAGCTTTTTGATAAAACATTTACGCTGTGATGACAGAACCACATATGTGGGTAACCCTGCAGCTAGTCCTGAGATAACTGAGAATTCATATGCATAAAAACCCTCCAGAGGTAACTGAGAATTCATATGCATAGCCTAACGTCAATTGTCAGTTATGAAGTTGGTATATACAAATGCGTACACATGAGCCTATTTGCAGTTCCTTTGTTTGTTTGATTGGTGTTTTAAGGTCACTCAAGGGTATTTCACTTATTTGACGATACATTTTCCACTTCACACTGTTCCGTCCGTATTACGGTGGAAAACTGAAAGGAAACTTTGTAAAAACCACCCCTGTGATTGCTGGAGACTGGAGCCACGTCTTGTGAACTCAATTCTGTGGAGGGTAAATTGGAGTAGTATTCGCCCGACAGTGATGCAATGAGACTTCAGTTATCTCAGGACTATCCTGCAGCTTATGTACAATAAAAGATGCCAATTTGACATGAACCAGCTGCCAGTAACCCAGTTCTGTGTGTGTGTTTAAGTGGATCCAGGGACCTACATATATGAGCCAGTTGTGCGTGTGTGTGTAGGGTGACCTGGGTGAGGCCGGGACTGCGGATCATGTTGTGTGTTTGTGAGTGTGTGTGTGTGTAGGGTGTGGACAGGACCAGTGAGCCAGCCTATGTGTGTAGGCCTGTAGAGTAGGTCAGGTACCAGTGTTACTTAAGATTTTTCTCAGGTTGTTCCCAGGTAGGTAAGTAAATAATTTGCTGGGCAAGTCATTCTCACCATTACATGTACGTTTCTGATTGTTTACTAACGGCAAGTGGTTTTTTAAACATGGGTTTGTTTTAACATAACCATGATATTGACTAGGGCACTTGCGTTTTCAAATCTATTTGCCCTTGAGAGCACTTACCCCTGAACGTGGGGTCACAGGTTGATGTCGGCCTTGTAAATTATATTTAAATATGATATTAATGTTACTAGTAGTATGTACAATGTCATTATCAAATTATGAATACAGATTTATACATTATTCACAGAAATAAACATTTATCATAAAACCTGTGAAACCAAACTAAGGGAACTTCTCCTGGGAACTTCGCCTGGGAACCTTAATTTTGCCTTAAGGTTAAACAGTTTTTTAAATAACCTTATATAAATTATACACAACATGAATGATGATACACTCTTTAATGTACTGGGGTAACATTAGTTTTTAAAGAGCATGTAGCATTCTCATATAAATAAAAGGTCAGGAATACATAGTAAAAAGCACTGAAAAGTATGTATATTTAAATAGCTCTCCAGTACTGTGTTGTTCCAGAAGCAAAATGGACAAAATCAGACAGATTGAAACACTATTGATTAAACAGGATTCAGACAGGGCCTTTGAAGGGTGTCTTTTTTGTTTTTCGGCTAGTTTAGAAGAACGCACATGGATTTTTGGCAATCTGAATCGAATCAGATCTTAATAGTTCCGCAAATTTCGTTTGTCGTAATAAAGGGAGAATGTTTATCCATGTTTGATAGCAGATAAGCTCATACCAGATCTTGAAAAAAAATTATATCACAAAAAAGGAGGTAATTGGGCCATATTATTTCTAAGAATTAAATATCCTGATACATGGCCTGCAACAAAACATTCTGCCTGAATTCATTTACACACCTGTTTTATAACGCATGATGTGTCACAATACTAAAACAGTTTATATATATAAGCTTGTAGCTTGTCTATGTACAAGGTTCCGGAAGTCCAGAGCAAACATAACTACAAACATATGGCAACTACATGTAATAAAGCACCATATGTCAATCATTTAAACGATTACTCAAAATGTTCACATTTTCTCTCATGGTCACAGCTGTTACATGGTGTGGCATAATCAAGAGTCCGTTTGTTGAATGAAAAGCATTACTCTGCAGAACTGAGTAACATAATGTTCATCAAAACCAGCCCCAAATATGAAAAATTTCATGCTAGAATGTTCTCCAGATGGTCAAAGAAACCAACTTTGCATCCAAGTTAACTGGCTTTGAAATACAATGCTGATCTTCATAGTATAGTCTAAATCATTAAAAAAAAAACCAACATCGGATACAAATCTGTACCATGCATGATCAATCAAAGAATTAATTCCACATCTCATCATTTAAGTCACTCAAATAACTGGCATCCAATTCTCTTTTGTGTCATCTGTGTTTTTCAGGCTTGGAATCAGGGAGCTTCGACAAATACCCCAGAATTTCACTGGATAAAGTCTCTTGTTAATTGCAGTAAATTTCCATCCCATGTGATTGGAACACTGGTCACATTGAGCTATTGTCCAAGCATACCTGGGACAGAAAAACATAAGATGTTAAAAAGATGGTACCCAGTGTCGATTCTAGGATTGGAAATCTGCCTCTTCTGGGAAACTGTTGCTATCCAAATGTTTAATTTTGTTATCTTTCTAATGTTTATATTCAAAATTTGAACCATTTATAGTGCAAAATTAGGCTTTATTACTTTTAAAATGCTGAAAGATTATACACAAGTAGTGTAACCCCGAAAAAAGTCAAACTCATTTTCTATCTCAATATTTCATCACTTTATTTTGCCATCATCAGGAGTGAATTGGTGACAGGTTTTTCTTTCTATATATACACAGTACAAGTCGGTTATATAATATGTATAACACAACTCACAGATAACACTAATGCCCAAGCTTTACCACTATCTGTGAGTTGTGTTATACATATTATATAACCGACTTGTACTGTGTATATATAGAAAGGAAAACCTATTACCAATTCACTCCTGATGATGGCAAAATAAAGTGCTGAAATGTTGAGATAGAAAATGAGTTTGGCTTTTTTCGGGGTTACACTACTTGTGTATTATACGAAACTGATCAGTGGAACTCAAGGATTCTGAAAAGATTATTCCTCCACAATTTCTCAAAATGGGACATCCTGCACAGTTAACACTCTTGCCCCATCTGTTTGTCTTGTTGTGCCAACTGAAAGTAATAAGTTACTTTTGTGAAGGCTCTAGTATGTCCATCAGTGCCGGAGCCACATCTTGTGACTCACTCATATATGTCATGGTCAACGAACTGAATCCCGTGAACGTTAAATTAGAGTACATTTAGGAAGCGCACACGCTACCACTAAGCCACGACCGCGGGCCCCTCTGTCAAAGTGCTCAAAACATCAACAGAACAAAGAGACTCTAAATCAGCCCTTTCTGAAATGTTAAAGTTTCAACAGTATGCCCAACGTTGTTACTTTCGCATCCAAACTCAAAACTTTTTTATTAGACAATTAACAGTTGTCACTTCTCAAGCAGGACTGTTCAGTTCTATAAAAACCAAAGTGTCAACTTGGACAATTTATTCTTAAAAACTTACCCTGGAAACCAGCTGTGTTCAGACGACGGCCTCCCAATAAGTTGCAACCCAGAAGCTTTATACACAGTCAATGTCTCATGAACATGGCCCCCAGGGTTCACATAGGCCCCCAAGGGCCCCTCAATAGCCATGCTGAACACATCTTGTTTATTTGTTATTTCCAATCCACAATCACGACAACATAACACTGTGCACTGCAAACAGTCACAAAAAAGTTAGCAATTATAGATCAAAAACTCTATCTACATGCAGGTATTCATTTCAAAAACACTCCCTGTTTTTTTTTTGTCGCTTAATTGAGATCTAACACAATCCCCTCATTTACACTGGCCAATAAAGTCAAGCTTACTGGGGTCGGTTGCTCAAAACCAAGATTAGTTGCTAATAGCAGATTAAACCACTAATCTAGGATTAGAGATAGTCCTTCAACATGGAGCGACGTCACTAATCTAGGATTAAAATTAATAGTTCTTTGAACAACTGGGGCCAGTTGCTCGAAAGAGTATTAGTCACTAACACCAGATTAAATCGCTAATACCGGGTTAGAGATAGAGGTACAACATTGCGTGACGTCATCTAATAGAGGTTTAAATTTAATAGTGCTTCGAGCAACCAGCCCCTGGCCCCTTAGGGTTCAAGAAAGGCCACAGTTTGAGTTGTCCAATATATAACACAGGGATATGGTAAACACACAATTCCACCAAAAAATGTCGAATCTTGATTTTCTTCCATGCTGTTGTTGTTAGTCACATGTAGTAAACAGGAAGAAACCTACTGCTTTACAAACCAAAATTGAGAAGCAGCTCTGTGATTGGTCAATTTAAGAAACCAATCGACATTATATGTACATGTAGGGTGATTACGTTAGATCTCAATATAGCAACAAACAAAACTTGAGGAGCGTTTTTTAGATCTGAATTTAATTAGATTCTCCTTGAATTTAAAAAGAAAAAGTTAGACCTTCATGTAAGCTGACAGTCCAGATACAATGTAGGGTTTAGTGTTTGGCACAGTAATGTACATTAATCTCACACTTCTGATTCATTGATCAGTTGATTGAGTCATGGATTAGTTGATTAATTGATTTATATATAGATTCATTGATTAATTTGTTTATTAAGAACTCTACCACTAGTCAGGGGTAAAATTATGCCTATTTTTGTCTTTCTGAAATCTTCTTTACATAATCTTGATAATGCAAAAAGTTTGACAAAAAAATTAAGTATTTTAGTTTATTTTTAGTTTTAAATTGTAAAATGCGTGGCTCAAAGATTAAGCGTATCAAAGGGCAGAAGGGATTAACAAGATTATCTCACCTCAAATGATTACCTGCTGACTATTGACACAAACCAATCAGCGAAAGGCCAACAGATCAATTGCATGACTGTTGGGGATGTGTATTTGAACTGAACAGTAGACATGGAAAACAAATGTCTGTCGGCGGTAGAACACACATTCATGCAGACTACTCATGCTCCCACTAGGACTGGGGTGTGAACGAAATCTGTGATGCCGACGTCTCTCAAATTTCTCTGTTAAAACTGCAATTTAAAGATTTTGTTTTAAAATTGTGCATTAAAAAATTACCGAATAGATAAAACTATATTTCATCTTTTCATTCAATTAAAAAACAAAATGTTGTTTATTAAATTTATTGAAATAATCTTATGACAATCGGGAGGTCAATCATTTACATACGTTTAGGCTGTTTTCCCAGCTTTCATTTTCTTGATTTTCATCATTGAAATCGTTTATTTCTCGTAAACTATTGGCACTAAATATTTGAAATTTGGCACCGACAATCTTAGAGCCATCATCTGAAAACCCGTCATTAAAGTTTTTATATAGATTTTCGATTTTAAGATATTTAGCAAATATTTATTTAAGGGTTGATTTTTATTTTCTACATAAACTTTTTATCAAAAACTAACTTGAATTTAGAAAAAACCTATGACAGTATTTTAGTTTAAACACTTGTCATGCATTTTTAGAAACAAAATCTCAAACCATCTGAGAAAAAGAAGAGTAACAAACAAGTGTCCATTTGACGTTTTTCTTTACTATTGCTATTATAAAATCAGATGCATCATAATATGACGTTATATTTCGAATGTTGAGGTCCTCTGCTTTCTCAATATATACGATGTTGATATAACCATCCTTTGGAAATACATGCAAAAGCCACGAAAAGATAAGAGCATTCTTTACTCCTGACTTCATTTAAAGTCTAATAATGAAGAGAGTTTGTTATAGTATCACTAATATCATGTACCATTGTATTCCAGGGGTGCAGATTTATTCGCCAAACACATGAAGATGATATTAGTGATTTTATACATACTAGCTGGTGGATTGTTTCTGTGGCTAGCTCTGGTCTCAGCTAGAATCATACCAATAAAGCCAGGTACTTGTTCCAACACCGTTATGATCCTTGTTCAGATGTAAAATAAACAATCTATGGTACTGTTATTAGATTCCGATGAGAATATCCACGTGTACTTAATGTTTATGCTCAACCACATTTACATGAGTTTAGAGGTTTAAAATATTGTTACCGGTATTTCTTGTCCCAAACGGAACTCTGCCAGGGATTCTCAATCTGAGCCGCCACTTTGAGGTTTTGTTTGTTTCAGTATATGTGTGGATAACGGTTGACAGGGGTAACGCCCAAGCAATCAATCAATCAATCAATCAATCAATCAATCAATCAATCAATCAATCAATCAACCAATCAGTCAATCAATCAGTCATGTTATAAAATTTATTTCAGTATTTGTGTGGATAACAGTTGTCAGTGGTAATGCCATGGTGACGGCTAGTGTTCCTATTCTATACGAGTTGTCTTGTGAAGTGACGTTCCCTATTTCAGAAGCTATCGCTACCAGTTTACTTGCCCTGTATAACAACGTGGCTGGTCTGGTTTTCCTCCTGGTTATGATGATACCAAATATAGGTATGTACAGGGCAGCAATTCCACTCAAAGTAAGCCACTGTACAGGGAACTTTGAACTAATGTTGTAAAAAGGGTTGTAGATAGCATAATCAGGAGTCTTATTTCAGTTTCCCTTTTGACATCCGGTATATCAAAGTTTTCCAATCAACAAGAAAATGGTGTACAGACCTGATTATATTGTACCAAACTGTCACAAACCAGAACGTTTTATTCACCAGTAAGTAAAGATATTTAGCGAAAGTTTCCGGTCATCGACTATGCGTAAGGTTGTAAAAGTAGACGATTGTAGCAGAATTCGTTGATTCCACCGACATTCGCGTACCAGGACTGGTCACAGGAGACTTCTGATTTTAGATTTATTGTGTATATACCATTGAAGTAAAAACCGTGTATAATTTTTATGTTTTTGTATACGAGACTGGTCCAAAGAGTAAGCATATGAAAGGTAAGTAAGCATTCACAGTTCACGTGGAAGATTATCTACATTGACTTATATGATATTGATCCATGTGTTAGCTTAATCTGTTTAATCTTGTGTTTATTCTCTCACATGTATTTTGTGTATGTTTCTAGGTGTCATCTGGACAAATTGGACTGTTCTGGGCACTCTTGTTGTCAGCATTCCTCTACTGTTACTATTCCGGGATAATTATAAACGCCTAGACCTTGATATAGAAGTTGAATCTCCGGATAAAATTGACTCAAACTCACGGAATCCGGGATCTATTAACTACACTATCAATGATAAAAAGTGACTTGTGTCTTTTCGATAAAGAACTATATGACTCTCGTAATAATAAACTTCAGCACAGTTAAATGATGTAAATACCGCGACCCTATCTTACAATCTGAGCCAGCACGGGTACTAACATTGTGCTCACGAGACAAGTGTTCAATTAAGTTTCCCAACATTCAGCATTTTACAAAGTGTATGATAAATGTGGCTAAATAAAGGCAATGTGGAACTTGAACCAAGCTGCTTCTTCTGAGTGTATCTTTATGAAATGACGTTATATATTCTGTACGACATTTGACGAACTACTTTGCGTTTTGAAAAAAGCAGGTATAAGAAATAAAATGGCCGACGATTTAACAGCTGTCGATAATAAAATTTCTGACACCGAAATAGAAGATCTATGTTAGTAGCATTTAGATAAAAAGTAGACAAAAGTAGACAAAAAGAAAGATAGAGTTACTGAGTCACCAAAATAAGATAAACGCATCAGTTCAACGACCTTAAATATTTAGACTACAGATCTGATTTTGGGAAAATTGACTATCAAGGCGAGTTATTCATCAGGATAAGAAACAAAGATAATACTTTACATCTTGCGTTGATCAGACTTCCATCAGACGACTGAAGCTCTTTAATCAGAAACAGAGAACTTATTTTAAGCCGTACAATTGTTACCTATTACATCTCAAAGTATGCACAGATAACTTAGGTTTACATGGACCCAGATATCTCTTACTTTTCGCTTGTTTCAGTGAGTAGGATGTTGACGGCACTTAATTTGACAGTTATATGGGTAAGATAAATAAACGACGGAGGGAGGCAATAGAGATGTCAGTCCCCTGATAAGTTATAACCCTTCGCCTCTGTGCCTCAGCTTCATGTAACGGCAATACATCCCGTTACCCCCATCGACATGAACAAATGGTCTTAATCAGACCAGAAGTCTTCCTACTGCCCTTTTCACCTGACGACAATCCCAGGAAAAAGATTAATCCCAAATGGTAGTATTCTATATTCATTAGGGAACATGGATTGATGAGAGTATAGCTGCATCGTTAAAAAGCTAAGATTAAAGTGTGTAATCGCCATGCATCGGATTTGGATAGGGAACACAAAACTTGAAATAAGTAAATTTATCGGCAGAATACACATTTGTTATCACCATCAAATAAATTTTCTTTTAATTTTGTACAAGATAAAAATGCCAATTGTTTATGAATGGAAGTAAACCGCCCCCTGCCTTCTGTCAAAATTCCAAGTCTACATTTATGGCAAAACAGATGCAAATAGCAGGTTGACACAAGAGTTTAGAACTGTACGGAGTTGCCGGGTGGCTTATGTTCTAATTTGACATATAGATTTATCAGAAAGCTCAATTTATCAAATATTACAGGACAATATTAATTGAAATGTAATTGCTGGAATGTGCTTGAACTTGAAATAAGTACACTCGAACTCAATGTCTCAAAATAGGGCTACATTGCAAGGTAGCCTGCTAGAGATTGTGCAAGACTGCTATTAATTTGCGATAAGCCTTAATTTTAACGTTTGGCCCCTACAACTCCCTCCCAAACTTTTGTTAGGCTGAAACGTCTGGCACACACTGGACAGTAACAAAGTGCTACTCTGGTCGCATACAAGCGCTACAGAAGGTATATGTGTTTATTATTTGTTAAAAAAATCATCTATGAAAGATTGTGATATTATTTCAGTTGATTTGCAGAAGTGGAATGGTTCAATTTCATTATCGATTTTTTTTAAGGATTAAATGTTGATCAAATCATATCAAATGAATCATATTGTGGGAATGATGAAGGTTTGTCTGTTAAAAGCTTGAGCAATTTTCAATAGCTCACTCTTGGACGTTTGATAATGTAAAGCATAAAATTGTATTACACAAACTATACTATTTTGGCTCCGACAAACAGTAAATAAGTACTATTTGTCCTCCAGAACACAATGTGCCGAAAATAACAAACTAACTCTTCCTCTTTGCCGGTATCTTGTGGAGTACCACTGGACTCGATACTTTTCCTAATATACATAAAAGATATCACAACTGTAAGTAACCTCCTTGACATGTTAGTTTCTCTGAAGACTCATCTGTATGTTATCTACTACAGATTCAACTGTTTTAGTAAAGACTATGTCTGAATAATGAGACGAACTAGTTAATTCGATTTCCTGTAACAAATTATCCCTCAATTTAGCGAAAACAATGTTAATGATCATAAACCTTTCAGACTATACTCAGTCATAAAGGAAACTTCCCACTCATAAATTTCTAAATATTTTTTTGAAACTTAATACAAGAGATATTTTATTATCATTAGAGGTAAATGCGTTGTCAAAGACATCATAACACACACGAACTCTGACGTCCCAAGCATGCTGTTCGTGCGAGCATAAAGCATATTTCCTTGTGTTCCTAGTCACTTGACCTTGTGAGACACGTGTAATTGGGCCCACGTTAGCACAGTAGAGTGACATTTCGGGAAAACAATTCTTAAAGTAAATTATCCTTTGATTTGCAATGCCACGACTGTCAAACATTTGTCAAACATTTAACGTGAAAGTGCCAAACCATACGTCATCGCCTGCGCACTGCTCGTCTGCATGCATGCGGGCCATATCATAGACCAAGTTTAACCCAGTTACACCGACGTCTACGGCTTCTCTGGGCACAACGACATCTGAGATGGACTCAGCGAGATTGGAATATGGTCTTTTTTATAGTTTGGAGGAGACGCGGCGAACGGAACGCCCAGTGTTGTGTGCAGGAAGTCGACAGTTTTGGGGGCGGTAGTGTTATGGTTTGGGGTGCCTTTAATGGTCCTGCCCGTTCCCGACTGATGGTCGTTCAAGGAAACCTATAAACTGCTGCAGGATACACAGATCAAGTGCCTATTTCAGAGCTTTTGCAATTCATGGCAGCTCATGGCCAAGACCTGACATTCCAACACGATAATGCCAGACCTCATGCGGCCAATTTAACACGGAATTTCTTTAGTAATGCTGGCATAAATGAGATGGAGTGGCACTCAAGGTCTCCCGACCGTAGTTCCATAGAACATGTATTGGATGTGTTGGACAGAAGACTCCGTCAAGTAAGGAACCCTCCATGGAATTTGCAGGAACTTGGTGCTATGTTCGTTCAATTATGGTGACGCACCCCCAAAGCTGTGTTCAGACGCATCAATCAATCCGTTTCGTCTTAATCAGTACGTCCACTATATTATCTTGTATGCATCAATCGCTGTTTATAAGAGAGGAGCAAACATGTTAGGTACCAGTACAATATTTTGGTATGGTTGTATAAGAAGACTAAGACATTGCGCTAGTCTGGTCATATTGAAACACAAAATGAATTACGTCTTTTTTAGACATGTGCTTGAGTTCCGATCAAAACCCATGGATCAACGTTTGAATAGTTGTCAACCAAAACAATTCGCTTTCTATACGTTTATGTAATGATCTTTAACTGAATGATCAGGAAGCGAGAGATTTTTAGCTATATTTGGGATATGAGTTACAACACAAAGCAACTCAAATGATTCTTATTTCTAATTCGAAGGGGGATTTTGATTTCCCCAGCACATTGTTTCAGACACTTTTATTTTCAGAATCAGAGTTCAAAAAGTCTACCACGTAATAAACAACTATTTGTTACATATCTTCACGTGTGTGATACAGCTCTCTTACGCTCTGATTGGTTACTGTTTGTTCATTGATACAATTCAACTAATAAAATGCTACAACTTACACAAACTACTTTATTTCATAACTTGCAAATGTTGTCTGTAGAGTTCGAAAAGACCATGTCTGACCTGTAGTTTGTCGATCGCATCCAGTCACATATCAGTAGCACCTTTGGCATCCGCCGACGTGTAATACAATTATCATCCAATTTATGACCGGAGATTTATCGCTTCTCCTGTTTTCCCTCTGTTTCGATCCATTCAAACTTTTGTGTTGAGAGAGTGTCACGACCACTGCCATATATACCGTCTTTATATAGGTGGTCACGACACGACGAAGTTCGATGTGCTAGCTAGTATTCAAATGTCTCTGTAATGATTTGTCAATGGGTCAGCAATAATTGGTAGACATTGACTCAAATAAAAAAAACAAAAATGTTTCTCTGCTGGGCGCTTTTCACTGACCTAGACGTGTATGTAGACAAATGATCCTTTTATGGTCCTTATCAATACTGTCTTTACTTAGCACTGGAGGGAAATTATCTTTACAACATTATGGAAGCACTTGACATATTGGTTGTTCTAGTGTCAATAAGTGTTGGAATATACTGGCACCATGTCAGTGAAATACTCTTTAACGCAGTGAAAAACAACAATCAATCAGTAAATCAATCAATCAAACTATCAACCAATCAATCAATAAGGTACAAAGCAAGTATAGAAGCCCATTGTTCACAGAAAGTAAACAAACATTTAATGTATTAACTGCAATGTTTCCAAGACTGAAAACACACAAATATATTTATATGTATAATGAATCACGTGACATCAATTCAAGAAATAAAATAACTGCAGGACGATATAAAAATAGGATATTATAATAAAGCCAGATATGAAATTCATGAACAGTAGAGGTAAAATTGCATTTGCCCATTGTTAACTGGATGTACGCATGGAAAGAAAAATGCTATAGGCTTTTTTGCAACATCCAATGTACACAGCTTACAAATAACAGTAGTAGTTGTTTTGTCAGTATCAATTAATTACACATAGCATAAAAGTCCCAAATAATGGTTGAATTAAAACCTCAGTCAATTTATTTGCAAAGCTCAAATAAAAAATATTTAACCCTTCAGCTTAGATACACATGTTACCGTGCTCGTCTGTCTGGATAACTTGACATTTTCTCGTGTTTAATCACAGGTGTCCTCAAATACACACTAGTGATGCTATACTGTTCATACTTTCACACTTTATAATTATAGTCAAAAAATGGCCGTTACTGTCTGGAAAAAAGGTTCATGTACATCCATTTCTTCCTGCTTTATTTAGACTCTTGCCTGAATCTTTGTCAATAAACCAATATGAAAATGGTTCTTGATTGGTTATTTATGCATAAAAAGTTTACTGTAAGGGGAAGCACTATATACAATCAGGGCCATGATGCCCTTCAGTTTATACCGTATAATAAATCAGGAAAATTTACATTACATCACTGTTACTATTTTATATAACTATTATATATATATTTCATCATTTTTTTAAATTATTTCTCAACACCCTTCCATGAATGTTTATAATCTTTAAATATTTGTACACACATAACGATAAGAATTCTCAGATTACTTCATGGTACTTGCAAATACTTTAGAAACTATTGAAATGTCTTGTAAAGTAAAGAACAAGTTGATGTCTATAAACCTGTGACCAGCCCAGTTACAGTTATTACAGTTTCTAGACGCTGTCACGCTTAAATGACACAGAACTAGTGAGAACTGTCCAGTTCGGCTTCTCGCTCTAGAGATCAGAGAGGAAAGGATTAAATGACACAGAACTTGTGAGAACTGTCCAGTTTGGCTTCTCGCTCTAGAGATCAGAGAGGAAAGGATTAAATGACACAGAACTTGTGAGAGCTGTCCTGTTCGTCTTCTCGCTCTAGAGATCAGAGAGGAAAGGATTAAATGACACAGAACTTGTAAGAAGTGTCCTGTTCGTCTTCTCGCTCTAGTGATCAGAGAGGAAAGGATTAAATGACACAGAACTTGTGAGAGCTGTCCTGTTTGTCTTTTCGATCTAGAGATCAGAGATGAAAGGATTAAATGACACAGAACTTGTGAGAGCTGTCCTGTTCGTCTTCTGGTTCTAGAGATCAGAGAGTAAAGGATAAAATGACACAGAACTTGTGAGAGCTGTGCTGTTTGTCTTTTCGCTGTAGAGATCAGAGATGAAAGGATTAAATGACACAGAACTTGTGAGAGCTGTCCTGTTCGGCTTCTCGCTTCAGAGATCAGAGAGGAAAGGATTGAATGACACAAAACTTGTGAGAGCTGCCTGTTCGGCTTCTCGCTCTAGAGATCAGACGGGAAAGAATTAAATGACACAGAACTTGTGAGAGCTGTCCTGTTCGGCTTTTTGCTCTAGAGATCAGAGAGGAAAGGATTAAATGACACAGATCTTGTGAGAGCTGTCCTGTTTGGCTTCTGGCTCCAGAGATTAGAAAAGAAAAAGACCTTGTTCGCCAACTGTAAGCTGGGATGAGTATGTAGAACAAAGTAATAACCAACAGTTATAATATGATCAAATGCACTGTGGATACCATGACTTTTATCGCATGAAATGTATCAAATCAAGCGGCTCTTTTTAGACCACCAAACCAAATTCTAGCAAATAACGCATTATAACAGTAACTATAGAAAAAATTACATCAAAGTAGACTTGTGGTATGGAAACCGCATTTTAATAAGTAACATTCTCACAGGGTTGTGCCATATGGAGCCAACATACCATAATCAGTTACATCCTGGTCTCCGATAGATAGATTCAATTGTCATTAGTCAAGTGATAAAACATACCATTAGATAGAGAGACAGATGTTCAATTCACAAACACAGATTCAATAACCTGTTAAAAAAAACAAAATAAATAAATACAGTTGGAGCAGTCAAATCCTGGCTTCCATCATACAATTCCAATGACACTACAACATTATTAAAGTAGGACAAGTCAAATTGGAGCATCCTAGCTGTAGGTTTAAAAACGTATGTTCAAAATCGGTTCATTAAGAACGTCTACACATAATTTCAATGTACTAACCACAGCAAAGGTCCATTAAGAAAGACCTGTCAAATTCTGGCCCTCTTTTTGTAGTTTTATTTACTTAAATGTACGCATAAAACCCGTAAATTAGAAGCAGTCAATCTTGGCCTCCACCATGCACATTTCAATGAAGCAACACAATTAATTAAATCGGAGCTGACAAGTTCTGTCCTCCTGGCTGTAGTTTTAAAAACCTGTCTTGAAAAGCGGTTAATTAGGAAGAATGAAATTTTTGCCACCTACATGCAATTTGAATGAAGCAACAACACAACTCCATTACGAAGGAGCATTCTAATTCTGGCAACTCACTTGTAGCTTTATTTATCCATGGCCTCCTGTCTGCACTTTTATTATACAAAGATGTCAAGTACCGCACGCTTACACATACAATTTAATTCAGAAGGAACAGTTAAATTCTAGCGACTCAAATGGAGTTTCATTGATTTATGGAAGACAACAGGTTAATTAATACGAGCAGTAAAATTCTGGCATGTCTACATGTAATTTTATTGACCAAAGAAAGAAAATCGATTGCTGTCAAAACATCGAATGCATGGCAAAATAATTTGTATATGGACGAAAGATGGTATGAAAGTGAGTCGGACGTTTCTGTTTGTGAGTTCTGCTGATTCGAGCCCTGTGTATGTAGGCTAAGTTAGTCATAAATGGCGTCTTACCTTCCCCATTTTCATGTGGCCATTGTATATGTCAATGTCATTATGTTACCAAGACCGCATGTTACCAAGCACATGTTGATACGACTTAGAAGCTGCCTAGAAGGATTTATTTTACGAACGTATTGAAGGCAATGCAGTGCAGGTTATACGTTCCTACGAAAATTTAGGGCATGCTGTTACAGCGTTGATACCTGACATATACAATGGCCACAAGATAATGGGGAAGGTAAGACCTCAGCCAGTATAAAACCACTAGGTATAATGCCCGCTACCAACACGCCCGAAAGTCTGTTGAAAGCGCCCGTTATTTCAACTCTATTTAGAGTTCTGATTCGGTTCTGGTTAATTTAGCCTGGTTTCGATGTACGGGTGTTTGTGTAGGAGCCCCTAAGAGAGAATTTAGAAAAAAGACATTCAATTGTTAATCGAAACAACCAGTATATTCAACCACAGGATCTCGCTCAGCATGAAGTCATTTGTGCACCTGGTCTGTTCTAATCGGTTGATTTTAAAGAAACGTGACCTTTATTCAACTTGCAATGTTATATGATCGGTTAACTAAAACAAACTCCCAATCGTGCATCCGCCGATGGTTTGGCATATAGACAATAGCCCCATATCACAGCCCTTTGGCTCTAGTTATAGTTTTATTTTCGGAATTTCATTTCAGCAAGTTATAGCTACCTGTCACCCGTTTCTTGCACGTTGTTGTATCTACCGATGGCTAATGAGTAATGTAACATTGGACAGGATAAAGAATATAATGCGTAGTACCATCTAGTCCCTTATTGAACCACTCAAGAATATAATACCTGGTACCATCTAGTCCCTTATTGAACCACTCAAGAATATAATACGTGGTACCATCTAGTCCCTTATTGAACCACTCAAGAATATAATACCTGGTACCATCTAGTCCATTATTGAACCATTCAAGAATATAATACGTGGTACCATCTAGTCCCTTATTGAACCACTCAAGAATATAATACGTGGTACCATCTAGTCGCTTATTAAACCACTCAAGAATAAAATACATGGTACCATCTAGTCCTTTATTGAACCACCCAAGAATAAAATACGTAGTACCATCTAGTTCGTTATTGAACCCCTCTAGATTGTAATTTGTGGTAACATCTAGTCCCTTATTGAACCACTCAAAGATATAATTCGTGGTACCATCTAGTCCCTTATTGAAACACTCAAGAATATATTACGTGGTACCATCTAGTCCCTTATTGAACCACTCAAGAATAAAATACGTGGTACCATCTAGTCCTTTATTTGACCACTCAAGAATAAAATACATGGTACTATCTAGTCCCTTATTGAAACACTCAAGAATATAATACGTGGTACCATCGAGTCCCTTATTGAACCACTCAAGAATATAATACGTGGTACCGTCTAGCCCCTTATTTGACCAGTCAAGAATAAAATACATGGTACTATCTAGTCCCTTATTGAACCACCCAAGAATAAAATACGTAGTACCATCTAGTCCGTTATTGAACCCCTCAAGATTGTTATTTGTGGTAACATCTAGTCCCTTATTGAACCACTCAAGGATATAATTCGTGGTACCATCTAGTCCCTTATTGAACCACTCAAGACTGAATTTGTGGTACTATCTAGTCCGTTATTGAACCACTCAAGAATATAATACGTGGTACCATCTAGTCCCTTATTGAACCACTCAAGAATAAAATACGTGGAACCATCTTGGCCCTTATTGAACCACATAAAAATATAATACGTGGAACCATCTAGGCCCTTATTGAACCACTCAAGAATATAATACGTGGTAACATCTAGTCCCTTATTGAACCACTCAAGAATATAATACGTGGTAACATCTAGTCCCTTATTGAACCACATAAAAATATAATACGTGGAACCATCTAGTGCCTTATTTAACCACTCAAGAATATAATTTGTGGTACCATATAGTCCCTTATTGAGCCACTCAAGAATATAATACGTGGTACCATCTGGTCCCTTATTGAACCACTCAAGAATATAATGCCTGGTACCATCTAGTCCCTTATTGAGCCACTCAAGGATATAATTCGTGGTACCATCTAGTCCCTTAATGAACCACTCAAGATTGTAATTTGTGGTACCATCTAGTCCGTTATTGAACCACTCAAGATTATAATACGTGGTACCATCTTGTCCCTTATTGTTGTCTTCCGGTTGACTTATTATCAGCGGTGTATTGGCCGTCCTGATTGCAAATATATATAGACCAAATCTCACTGACGCCACATGTGGTAGATTGGTCACAGCTTAAATGGAATTCAACTATTATTTGAAATGGTCAGCTCTTGTCAATTGTATAGAAAAAAATGTATATTTCACAATATATTCACAGTAAAAAAATGTGTTTAGACTGGATAGATAAATGCATTGGGTGTTAAACAACTAAACATGTGTTGTATAAAACAGTTGTATATATCAAATGGACCATACTGTACATGGCAAGAGGTGTTCATGTTCTATACACTAGTGATTGTGCTGCAGTAATAAACGGATGTGTTTAGTTTTTATAGAAACATAATCCAGCTTAATGTTATTTTACGCTGCAAATAGCGAAATTATATTTCAGGAGATAAAGTTTAGCTCAAAATTTACTATAGCTGTATTAAAGTTCCGATTTTAACTCCTTCAGTAACTTGTTTTGAAATTGTTTAGCGTATTCTATACATACGAATGTAAAACCTCCACGGTGAAATCCACTAGGAGTGTTTAGAAAATCCACAGGGCATATATTATGACGTTATTTAATCCAGTTATTTTCACGCGTCACCATGCAGTGATCTGTCTGCTTCGATAGATACGATCGAGATGCAGCTTAGAGTTTTATAATTCTGTGGAAATTGATTCTGTTAAACTCGCTCAAAGAAACTTTTCATGAGTGCATAGAAAATGTTTTTAGATTCAGTAAGTGTTTATTTCAATCTGAATGATTTGAATGGAATTTGGATATCGATATTTTATGGCGAAGCATGAATGTGTAATAACATCGGTGTGTTGACAATAGCTGGGATATATTTCTTAATGAGGTTGGTATATGTTAATGAATCAATTGCTTAAAAAAACTTGAATTCAGAATTTCTAAAAGTGTTTTCTTTGTAATATAGTTCTATTTATAAATGTATCTATTCTTTCTTCAAGATATGACCCTAATAGCCTATTCATCACTAAAAATAAATATCTTATTATCTATTTTTTTAGGTGGTAAACGCGTCATTTTCTGCCTGACTAAGCCCTGCTTAGGTCATAAACAATAAGGTGTTTACCATCTAAACACCAAATCAAATTAAACGCAAAAAGGTGTTTGAAAGTTATGTCTGTTGAATTTTGCAATAAACGCGTTGATCGCGTTTAGAACCTATACAGGCAATTTCTAAACCAGGTGTTTGGGATGGAAACAAAGGCCGTTTAACTTAGTAACATATACTTTACATGCCATTTTGCTTATAAAAGCATTAAACGTTGTTGAAGGCATGTATCTGTGATGTTTATTCACCATTTAAAACCTAAACGATAATTTTTACTGTTTATACATACATGTAATTATTTGCTAAACATACATAGAATGGGTCGATTCGATATTATAAAAAAAAATTTAAAGAATTGAGGCTAAAAGAGGTAAACTTGTCCCACAATAGATCAAATACATTTCACCTGTTTTCTATCTTTTTTTTGTCATGCAGTGGACCGTATTTAGGAAAATATATACTCCTCAGAATACCTACAGAACTAAGTGTTTGCAGATTTCATCTGAATATATAAAACATTCCGATTTTTAGATCTTTAGTTTTTTAAATATAGCTATGAGAAGAATTTCTCTAATTTGACTCATTTTTTTAATTTTTGACATTGGACATAATATTGCAAGAAAACTAAGACAAACGGGGAACAAATTGAATGACAGTTTTTTTTGCTCGTATAATGTAGTATACGTTGATGTAAAATTGAATAGTTGACTGAAAGTCATGTAAATTAAGTAGCAATTAGGAAAAGAGGTAAAATAAATTAACTTTTAATGCAGAATAATTTCGATTGGGATAAATTCGATACTGTTGTCTCAGTACTAAGCCGTTTTGACGAGGACGGTTTCTGACTGTCTGTACCGATAATCTCCGGAGACCTGGGACATTTGATGCGGTTTCTGGCGCTGTTATGGTCCGGTTTCCCAGATAAAGTAACCGGATGTAGCGATCTTGGGCTGCTTTTGTGACCCTAGGTCGACCAGAACGTTGACGGTCAGCTGTCAAACTGAATTGCTGGTACCGTTGGAAGATCCTGGAAATCGTGCTCTTGTGGACATGACCAAGTATAGCAACTGCGTTATGTGATTCACCGGCCAGGATAAGACCAATGACACGTTTCGGGTAGCTGCGTCTAGTCTTGGCATATCGTAGCAGGTTGGAGAAACAATTTAACAACTAAATTTAATTGAACCGCTAGGTGTCTTTTATACCCATTAAACTTTTTTGGAAGAATTCATGTTTTAAATTTTGTTTGTGATGTTGCGTTTCTTTTTTGGGAAAGTATACTTATTTGTAGGCTGATTTCTTCATAACACATGCTAATATCTTGTTAGATACATTTTCAACAATATTTTATACAACATATTAATGGCCATTGCCTTCTCTCGAGATATCTGTAGGTTACCATAACACAACTCGAGATTAAGGTTTATTAAGAAACTTGTCTCTGGGGGGTATC
>JARFOD010012337.1:0-11336 GCA_031763545.1 Mopalia muscosa
GCATCGAGATCGAAACGTCGCTACCCAATTATATCAAGAAGTTGAACATCCATATCAGTCGTCATGTCTTTCTAATAATTTTTGGACGTATTTGAGGTGATTTAGGGTAAACTTCATTGGTCAACCCTAAAAGGAGAAACACAGTAAGGCCTAGAAATTTATGCATGAGTCTGTTTTTTAAGGATATTAACAATTAAATTTAATTATCAAACACAAAGTTAAATGTAGCATTGGTAAAATAACCTTAAGTCCAGGGTAAAACTCCAGTCAGACAAACCGATATTCTGGCATGGGGTAAGTAAAATTCATTGGTCAACCCTAAAAGGAGAAACACAGTAAGGCCTAGAAATTTATGCATGAGTTTGTTTTTTAAGGATATTAACAACTTAGAGTTAATTATCTGACACAGAATAGAGTTAAATGTTAACCAGCTTAGGGGCTTTGTGGTTCTTTTAGGCTATAATTGGTATTTGCTAGAGAAATACATGTGTGCACACTTAACCTAGATTTTTATTTACCTGCTAAATTACGTAACTGTTCCCTTGTAGTGTTCACAATGCATGTTACAGAAGTTTAAACCAGACAGCCTGTTGACTTTGGGCTAAAAATATCTTAGCTTAGTATGAAAAGAATAAAATAAATCCTTATTGTTTAAAAGACTGTGTGGGGCCGTTATATTCACAGGCTATTTTCTCAAGAAGCCATGGCGGCTTTGGAAATGATCAGCTGTCTTAACAGTGTGGTAAATAGGTTAATGATGCCCATCCTCTGGCTAAGGGCAGTTTGTTTGGAGAGTAGGAAAGCTGTCTTCACTTAATAGCACTGAGGAGGGAGGTTAACATACCAGCGGCATCAAAACGCTTCTAATTTTATGGGTGTGCTACTTCCAAATATTGTTAGTATACACCGCTGTCATATAAGTGAAATACCTTAAGCATGGTGTAAAACACCTTTCAATGAATCATTACTTAATCAATCAATATTTATGATGTCAGAACACAATATGTTAACACTCGGATAATTTAGGGGTGAAAATGTTTCAAGTGATTTGTGAGAAAAATCTACACTTTCGTCTTGTCAATTAACATGTGGAGGGCTGGGAGGGAGCTTTCTGTTGCCATGGTGCTCTCATGGGCAACACGGAGCCCATATGTTTATGATGTCTTTTATTGTGTCATTTTCTGTTTGTGTTGCCTGTGGTGTGGTGGATGATTTTCTTCACGTTTCTACATATTTGTGAAATAAACTAAAGCAGGGTGTTAAACCCAAATCAAACAAATAAACAAAGCCATTTAACAGTGTAAAATTCTTGGAAACTTTACAGGACAATTTCAATTTTTACACAGAAATGTCCTTCAAAAATTGAAATGCATACAAACTGATGCATCTGAATAAAGTTGTAATCTGATAATGCCAGCATTATATTTTAAATAAATATATATTTTTTTTCAGTTTCAAGATTTGCATGTATATCAACAAATATATGTGTTAAACGTTGTATCCCTCTTACAAAGGGCAGTTTGTTTGAAGAGTAGCAATGCTGTCTTTAAATAACACTGGAGGAAGATTAACTTTCGGACAGTGTCTAAATACTTCACTTTTTTGCTTGTGCTTTTTCAATTATTGTTGGAAGACACCGCCGTCATTTAAGTGAAATACCCTTAAGCATGGCAATAAACGCCAATCAATCAGTCATTCAATCTATCAATCAATTTCCACCCTCTTTACCATATCAAAATACAGAACATATTATATCTTTGCTTTTGTCAAATATTGTTGGAAGACACCGCCGTCATTTAAGTGAAATACCCTTAAGCATGGCACAAAGCACCAATCAATCAATCAAACATTTAATTTAATCTTTAAGTAGACATCTGTAGGAGAATATAAAACTATAATGATGTTACATTGTAGGCTCTCTTCAATATCCGCAAGCATACTTTGAGCTGCTTTTAAACCAATATTTATTTTATTTGAAATATAAAGATAAAATAATTCTTATTGGATCTTTACCCATAGGACATATTTAACAATGCTGAGTATTCAAGCATTCCAAAAATATATGTATATTTACATAATATTTAGACATATATCCATTGTAATAATAATCTCCCCCAAAAAACTTCTCAACTTCGATCTTTTTTCTTTTCTTTTTAGCCACTGACCAGGGAATTATCGACCGTTTTTATGCTCGCTTTGATGAGAGGTTTTTCCAGTTTTGTGATAAAGAGCTGGCCAAGATCAACACATTCTTCTCTGGTAGGTCACTATCTTCTGTGGTAGGTCACTATCTTCTCTGGTAGGTCATCTTTTCTCACTGATCATTGGCTGTATACAAATACTTTCTCTACAGCCTCTGATAAAAGAAGGCACCTTTTTCGAGGACTGCCATAAGGGGCTTAGCCAGAAAACAAAAGTATGGTGACCAATACGGTCATTTTGCTTCACATCTTAAGTGACCGGGTGTCCAATGTCTACAGTTACCTTGCATGTTTAACTTCCGTAATTCAGAGTGTCCAAAGGACAGGTCAACACCCCTCTGCCCAAGCCCTTGATTGACAGAACAGGTTTCTTGTATAATTCTTCCTTTTTTTTTGGATTTTTACTCAGAATCTTGTCAGCCTAAATTTATATGTAAAATTACTTTGTTAATTGGTGCGATATAGTTCTGTATTCCTACAGAGAGATGTTCGAAAGTGAGGGCCTCTGTGGATACCAGTTTATATAAACTGAACAAATTTATGGGTTTTTTAAAAATATTTTACCCACAGTAAAGAAAGAAAGGTTAGCTTGCCTCCAAGGACCTTTGGGTAACAGGCCTAACACTACCAACTGAGCTACAGCGGCTTACAGCAGAATGAATATATATATATCCTGGTGGGAGCAAAACAATTTTTCTGTCTTCATTTGTTCAAAATATATACAGTCATTAATTTGTTCATGACAGTTTTTCTTCTGATACAACATAAACAACTTCAGTCATGAAAGTCCCAAAATATGTCAAATTTCTCCTGACTGGTAATTTTCAGGTTGAAAATTGTCCACCTGATTTTACATACGGTTGAAAAAAATCTTAAACATCATGATGTACTACATGTATAGGTTTAACTTTTATGCGATAAATTCATTTTTTTCAGTTTAGGAGTGTCTTTTATAAAAAATTATAAGGGTTTTTTTTTTTTTAAATTAAATTTTTTTTTTTTCATTTTCCACCAGACATATGATTTCACAGGACCATGGTCCGCGTCTATAAGCATAATAATAGCAAAAATCTTGAGTAAAATTGAAGTTATTGTTTTTCAAAGTTACATTACTTTTGTAATATTCTATAATAGGAACAAAATGTATTGAATTTAATACCTGTGCTGTTGGGGAGAACGGACAGAACAGGGTTTCCCCATGGTTATGCAAACTTAATTTAGTAGGATTGATTTATAGGTTTCCCAAATTGTTTGCATTTTGTAACTGATTTTGAAAAATTTTATCATCCGATTATCAATGAAAATTGTATTTTAAAACAATTTTGCTTTATTTTCACAAAGGCACATTTATGTATTTAAAAAATAAGCAAACCTCGGGAAAAAGCAGGTTATCTCAGAAGATAGGTTATCTCAGAAGATTTTAGAGGACCAATTTTAAGGTTATGCTGGAAAAGATTACAGCAAAGGCCTGCCTTGGAAGGCGAATCACACTGTATTCATGTTTGTCCAGTTTATGATGAACTAAAGGGGCCTCCGTGGCGGAGTGGTCTAAAGTGTAAGCTCTAGTGAGTGTTTGCTTCTGGTCGACATATATATCCCCCTCATCTATGGTAAGGGGCGATATATTTGTGTTCACAGTCTTCACACTGTAATGATTTGAAAACACAACCTTTGTAATTGTCTACTCAACTCCAGCAAGTCCTCTGGCTAAGGGAAGTTTGTTTGTAGAGTAGCAATGCTGTCTTTACTTAGTACTGGAGGAAGATTAATTTTCAAACAGTATCAAAACACTACATATCTTGGTTGTACTAGTGTCAATTATTGTTGGAACATACTGTACAGCATGGTGAAAAACACCAATCAAGCCAGCAATCAAGGCTAGGTGCAGTTTATTAATAGAGTGACAATACTGTCTTCACTTTGCATTGGAGGAAGATTTACTTTCCAACCGTATCAAAATATTTCTCATTTTATGGTTATGCTACTTGGCCTTATGAGAGAAATAAATAAGTCATTTTTTAAACTTTTTAAAAAAAATTTTTACTTTAATTTCTGGTTTAATTTTAAATTTGTGTATTTTGTCAACTTTTATCCCTACCTCAAATTTTGATGGTGCTCTTAAATCAAAAAGACAAGTAGGCCCCCGGCCATGGCTTAGTGTAGCCTGTGCGCTTACCAAACTGAACCTCCTTTGATTGGCCCTGAAGAATACTCCCTCGGCCTCGTTGGTCAGTCGATCGTAAGAGGCGAGAAAAGAGGCTGGTTTCTGTTGCCCTGGTGTTCGCAGAGCTACAGGGTAATGGGAAACAGATTTGTTTGTGACGTCCTGTATTTGTGTCCGTCGTCATATAAGTTAAATACCCTTGAGTACGACGTTAAACACCAATCAAACAAACAAACAAAATCCTTCAATTTACGGTTCACCAGGTCGAGTCTGCCTGTCCACATCAGGTATATGTGAGCGAGTCACACGTTGTGGCTCAGGCAATCAGGTGGGTGGTTTTTACGAAGTTTTCTCACAGTTTTCCACGTAATAAGGCAAGCAACAGCATGAAGTGGACAATCCGTCATTAATCAAACAAACAGACAATCAAACAGACAATTAATATACCTTTGCAAGAATACAATCCTGATTTCCTGAACAATGTGGATTTTATAGTAGTTCAGATCGGTCAGTGACGAAGAAATGATGTCCTGCAAACTACAAAGTGAAAAGTCTAGAAAATGACATTTAGCTTAATTTTATGAAGTGTTGAAACGAGATGATTTTGAGATGGAAATGTCTTGGATTAATATTATGGCAACACTGAAAACAGTTAATCAGAATAAAACTTGTAATCTCATAGGGCTGACAAGGTGAAATACCATATTTTTACTGACTTAAAATAAGGAAGCAAGATTTATATCTTAACATGGCATTGATATTTTTGAAAATTTTATTACTTTCTTCAAAGTCAAAGGATTATCTTAAAATTTTAAACTTGTTAAATTTAAGGTAAAAATTCTACTTTTTTTTTTCTCTATTTCTTAAATTTTTTTAAAAATTTTACACGGTTTCCTCCATGTTTTTCACTATAATAAGGCTGTGCACTGTGTAAAGTGGACAATTTGTCGTCATATAAGTGAAATACCCTTGTGTATGTTAAACTTCAATCAAACAAACAAACAGTCAAACAGTCATGGCCTGGAAGAAATGATGTCCTGCACACTACAAAGTATTAACTACAAGGTGAAAACTCTACAAAATTACCATAGCGTTGAAACAAGATGATTTTGAGATGGAAAATGCTTTGAATTTATATTATGCCAACACATATTTTAATTGACTTACAATAAGGAAGCGGTATTTATAACTCCACAGGGGATTGATGTTTGTTTTCAATTTTACTGCCTCTCCAAAGTCAATGATTTTCTTTATTTCTTAACATTTTTAGAGAAAATGGCTGAAGCATCTAGAAAATACGCCAATCTTCAAACGGAGCTACAGTCATTCTCTGAACAGGCTCAGGTCAAAACGCACCCTAAAGACGCTACCCAGGAAGCATTGAGGCGGCGTCGATCCAGCGTGTACACGCTGTTCAAAGAAAAATCTGAATCAAATGTGTCAACCAGCCGAAAGTTACATGACCTTAAACTGGCCTTTAGCGAATTTTACCTTAGTTTAATTCTGCTGCAGAATTATCAAACACTGAACTTCACAGGATTCAGAAAAATACTCAAAAAACATGACAAGGTAAGTATTTAGTTTTTTGTTTATGATCTGTATTTAGTGGTAATTTGGCTTTAAATTTATATTTCATTTGATATATTTCAGGTAATAATGAAAGTCATACAGTTTGAAAGCTTTCCTGAATTTTTTTCTATTTTTACAAATTGACATTGTATGATGAGATGTGAAGCATTGGATGGATTACTGGTTTATCATTCATGGTAGAAATATCTAATATATTCTCTGGATGATTTCTTCTTTATCATGCAATTATCTTACTTTTTGTTTCTATTTGATTTGTAGTTGATAAACAATGAACGAGGCACGGAATGGAGACAGACTAATGTGGAGAATTCCAGGTTTTATACCAGTAAAGAAGTGGACCATTTAATCAAAGAAACGGAGGTAAGATGTCAGTTTCATTCACAGGTACGTTGTTCACATGAATCCTGTGGCTTCTATAAAAGTGTGAGGACCGCGGCCATGGCTCAGTGGTAGCGAGTGCGCTTCCTGAACTGAGCATGCTTTGATTTACCGTTCACGGGTTTGAGTCCGCCTTTCGACCATCAGGTATATGAGCGTGTCACATGTTGTGGCTCCGGCAATCACGGGGGGGGGGGGGTTATTACGAGGTTTCCTCACGGTTTTCCACCGTAATAAGGCTGTGTACAGTGTGAAGTGGACAATCCCTCGTCATATAAGTACAATACCCTTGAGTACGACGTTAAACACCAATCAAACAAACAAACAATCTTTAAAAGTGTGATTGTTATTTTTAGAGGACTAGAACTTTTTGAACACCTTGAAGACAATGTGCATTAAAACTGACAGTAAATTGACATTCTTGCAGTGGTTGGCTGATGAAGTAATCATGCCCTGGTGTCCAATGGGCTCCTTTTCTTTATAGTTTTTTTAGCCCACAGCGATGGCTGGGAGTGTCATCCTCATCCTGTTCACAGGATTGAGTCCGTCCATTTCTCCTTAACCTAGAACACTCATAAAATACTTGCAAAATATTTGACAGAAAACTAGTATACATCTAGTGTCATCTGCATACATCGGTATATCTATATAACTTTATTTTACGAGGGTACAAAACTCAGTCAGTTTAAAGAAAGAAAACTGTTCTTCCCCGAGGCCCTCTGGGGACAAAACTATTTAAGATAACAAAAACAGTATATTAAACTATACAGTAAACATATAATACAATCAAAATATACTCTAAAAAAAAAATTAAAACAAAAAAATTATAAAATAAAATACACTTATGTTTGTAAATATATATGTACATTTATAAAATATTTACAACTTTACTTTTGGCATTTAGAAATTAGTGATATCATAATGCAAAGGAAGGACTGTGTATGGTTATCAACCCATCAGTCTGCCAAACACAACCTCTCCATGCCACCACATATACCGTCATCCAGTGTATAAACTTGAAAGCGATATCTGGAATGAGATAAAAATGCTGCAGTAAACAAACCAAAAAGCTGCCATCCACACCAAGTCATGTCCTGTTCTAAAAAATAGAATAAATAACAGAATCTTAACAGTATTTTAATTTGTTTCGGAAGTTTTCACTGGTTCTTATCTTAATTGCCAGCAACTCTATTGCAATAATGAAAAGATATGGGGACAGAGGGCACCCCTGGCGAACACCACTTTTCACCTTTTAAAAAGTTGGAAGAGAAGCCATTATTCAATATATAGCCAGATACATCTTTTTTGGAGAGTCTGAATCCATTTGACAAAGGTGTTACTGAATCCAAAAGATTTAAGGATATTTGTCAAATTGTTAGAGTTTAATTTATTGAACGTCTTTTCAAAGTCAGGAATCATAACCACTCCATTATCATTGGTTCTTTCTGAATGTTCTATTATATCATAAATACGCCATATATTTTCTCCACTATAACAGCCTTCCTTAAACCTTGATTGATCAGTATGAAACAAAAACAAATGATGTACTTTCTTACAAAAAATAGGCCCGTGAGGAAGCGAGTGGGCCATGGCCTTGCAAAATACTCCCTCGGCTTCCTCGGTCATCATAAGAGGCGAGAAAAGAAGTTGCTTTCTGTTACCCTGGTGTTCGCCAAGCTAAGGGTTACGGGAAGCAGATTTGTTTGTGATGTCCTGTATTTGTGTCCGTCGTCATATAAGTGAAATACCCTTGAGTACGACGTTAAACACCGATCAAAAAAATGCCCCGTGAGGGAGCGGGTGGGCCATGGCCCTGCAGAATACCCCCTTGGCTTCCTCGGTCAATTGTAAGAGGCGAGATAAGAGGTTGATTTCCGTTGCCCTGGTGTTCGCAGAGCTAAAGGGTAATGGGAAGTAGATTTGTTTGTGACATTCTGTATTTGTGTCAGTCGTCATATAAGTAAAATACCCTTGAGTACAACGTTAAACACCAATCAAACAAACAAACAAACAATCTAATAATAAAAAAAATAGCGTATGCTCTTCTCACCATATTCATGCCATCGTGCCTTGCTGCTAAATATTACATTTTTTCCTTATTGAGTTTTTTTTTAAGTCTACCTTTATAGATATTATTTTTCCAGGTGTTATTTTTGTCAGATTTTCACTTTCACCTATTTGTGTCTTTTTACCTTTCTGCCGCTTTTTTTTTCTTAGATTTAAAATATGTGTTGATGAAGTCTCAACCTTCACATTTTATGACTTCCTGTTGTAGGCCTCTATCTTTCCAATGATTTTGCTCCTGGGAGCTTTTCTGTATCACTTCTTTTAATTTGGCAGTGTATTCATTATCAAATAATAAACATCAGTTCAACTTCCAAAACCCCTCCCTCTTTCTACAAATAATTCACAAAAAATTGCCAAATAAATCAGACTGCGATCGGATAAAAATGTCGGACATATGTCCATCGAGTTAACAAATGGTGAAAGATGAGTCAAAATTAAGTCTAATCTACTTTGAACTATAGCTGACACCTGCCTCCAGGTATATTGCAGGATTTAATTGTCTCCAAAAGTGCACTAAATTATATTTGACCATTGCATTTGATTTTTGGCTTGCATGGACCCCCAGTTTTTCACCTTTTTTGACCACCATTTTTGTCTATTTTTGGATCCAGAATAGCTTTAAAGTATCCCTCAATGATCAGGTTAGTACAAGAAATGTTCTCAAGCTGACTAAGAATGTCTTCCCAAATAGCCAGTTGTTCTTCTTTAGGTTGATCTTTGTGGGTGCATATATATTTACACACAGTCAATATTGTGTTGTCCACTTCCATATCTGCAAGAATAAACCTACCCTTGTTGTGAGCATGTATGTTTATTACTTTTGTCAAGTTTTAAGCAGAATAGACACCCCACAATTGTTACTTTCTCCATGACTGCAGATTATTTCCCCTCCCCATTCACTTCTCCAAAAAGTTCATCTTTTGACGTGCTATGAGTTTTCTGTAGAAAGTAAATTCCTTTTCTTCATTACCTTATAAATTTTAATCTAGCCCTATGCTTTTTAAATTCAGCAGTACCCTGAACATTGAGGGAGAATAGATTTACATATTAGAGTGGCTCATTTCTGGTTTTATTTTCCACATTTATATGTAATTGTATACAATGTGAGATGCGTACAATGTGAATGTTTAGGACATGTATCGGCACAAATATTAAATTCAACATCTTGAGAACAGTGTACCAGATTAATCAATGCGACATGGTAAAAAATTTTACCAAATAAAAAAAACAAAGGAAAAGAAAAGATGTAAGAAAATTTAGTTATATAACCTGCTATACAAAGAAAAATAGAAGTACAAACAGTATTTCAAGCACACCCCAACGGAGGTGGAGTCAGTGTTTCAAGCACACCCCAACTGAGGTGGAGTCAGTATTTCAAGCACACCCCAATGGAGGTGGAGTCAGTATTTCAAGCACACCCCAACTGAGGTGGAGTCAGTATTTCAAGCACACCCCAACTGAGGTGGAGTCAGTATTTCAAGCACACCCCAACCGAGGTGGAGTCAGTATTTGAAGCACACCCCAACCGAGGTGGAGTCAGTATTTGAAGCACACCACAACCGAGGTGGAGTCAATCCACGTAACAAATCACCCTTTTAAACAAAGTAATGAGTCAAATGTCGCACATATTGCTTTTGAGCTCCAGGCCGCCAACGGTTAAGTGGCCTTAAAATTCTGAATAATTTGTTATTGCATAAATACTTTCATTAACCATTTATCTACACAGTTATTCTGAACAAATCCTGTAACCAGCAACAACCCTTGTTTATTGTTTGTATCATTATAGGACGTTGCTATTGCTTCATAACAACAACTTCTAAGCTCATTTTCTTAAAAAAAAAAAAAATTTCAAACAGCAAAAGTATCTTTACTAAAAGAATAATAATTCTGTCAATTGTTGAGACGATTAAACAATTTTGGTATCATTTTAAAGCTTTATCATTCTGCTTTCCAGTGGTATATGTAACTCAGTTCTTCAATTTTTCAAATGCGACTCATCTCGTGGTGTCAGGTCACATTTATTCTCAAATTAGATAAAGCACTTTTAATATCACTCTAAATTATTGTCTTTTAACGTTGCATTGGAAATTTCAATCTTAAAATTATTTTCCTGCACTGTTTTATCTTCACAGCAAGTGGTAACATCAGACTTAGAAGGAGGTAACAGACAGAAAGCTATGAAAAGGCTTAGAGTTCCTCCCCTTGGGGATGAGGTATGACACAAGTTACCTCCCTTTTCTTCATTTGCTCTAAGTTTTTGATCACTGTAGAGGTTTAGATTTTCATTAATGCATGCGAAAAATAATGTAATTCAAGTTTTGCTTTTAGAATAAATGGGTTTATGAGTTTTTTTGTCTTAGTATGTTATGTCGATTAACCGGAAATCAGTTTTATGGTAGATGAAAAATGTCTGCAAAAGTATATCTCCTAAAAAAAAACACCCCATCTGTTTCAAAAACACTCTGCTAAAACCTGGAATACTTCTCTCGCCAGCCTTTGTGTATTCACTGCTTTAACTCATTATTTCACTTATTGTGTAATTCATTAGCCCAATTATAAAACTGCAGAACAATGTTCTAACAAGCATGAAATACTTAAAAGTTAGGTCAGTATCAGGGTTATGATAATATGGCAACAGAATGGACCCGTTTAAAAAGAATAATTTTAAGGCTATATTTGTCTGAAAACCAACCACCTGCAATGCTAGACTATATAAGCTGGTATCTCTACTTTGCCGTCTTTTTTTTAAATGTTTTATTTTGTCTATTAGTTTTTAAATTAATTTAAACTAAATTTTGTATGTAAAGGCTAGAACAGCATTATTCTTAAAATAAAACTACCTTTGCTTTCAGCAAAATCCTTGGACGACGTGTAGGGTGGGATTATTTTCTGGGATATTTGGTGTTTTAGTTGTAGTGATAGTTACGGCAGGTAAG
>JARFOD010012348.1:0-11336 GCA_031763545.1 Mopalia muscosa
ATTTTTGTCCGTCGTCATATAAGCGAAATACCCTTGAGTACGACGTTAAACACCAATCAAACAAACAAACAAACAAACAACATTCGTTATTATATTATATGGAATTGCCGAAATTCCTCAAAAATTCTGTGCTTTTGAATAAAGCCAATTTCTCCGTTAGCGCAAACTGCATTGTCGTTGTTTACAGTGGAAATTACTTAATAAGGAAGTAACTCGAAGGCGATAAGGGGCAATATTACATTGCGTGCAAATATGGCATATTTTGGCCCGCAATAAACATATCTAAAGAATAGAGAGAAATTTAAATGGGGGTAAACTATTGTCTAGCGTCTAACATGCTGCATTATATATATATATATCATGTAAACGGTTTCGCACATCAAAATACAAAGGGTCTATTCAATATGAAGTAACAGAGAAACGTTGACATGGACAAGTTTCAAAATCAAACGTTGTTTTTCAACATCTGTTCGTCACAAACACAAACAAAACGTCTTAAGCCAAAATATTATGCTAGTTTAGTGGGTTAGTTTTTTAGGGGGACTTCGATAGGAGTCTGTGTTTGTACATAGTATAGGCATACTGTCAGTGAAAGAACCCACAGAGGAAAGCCATTATACACAGAGCAATGACAGCATTGATGTTAAGAAAAGCACGCCATCTTTTCGGCTCCCTGAGAAACCCCGCCGCTCCATGCATGTCAGCGATTTCTTCAGGTTTCTCCGCTTCGGATTTCTTTGGTATCCCACAAATAAAATCAAACCATTTCCGGCATCTGGATACTTCCGGTTCTATGCTTACTGACGTGTTGAGGTAGTTTGATCTCTTATCTATTGAAGAAAGAAAAAAAGAAGATTGCCCAGATTCTTAAATGAACTGCAGGTAATTAATCCACTCCTCATCAGTAACATATATTTCTCGGGTCATATTAAAAGTGAGGAGTCATGTCGCCATTGTAATTTCGACTTCTGAGTCACGTTTGTTGTAGCCTCAGGGTAAGTTCGACACCATTTATCAAATCGCTAGCCTGGAAAACATATCGGAACATCTTTCAGCACTTTCCGTACGCTACAGTTATCTGGGAGGTGAATGGAAGCTATAATACTACACGAAAACGTGTAATGTTCACCGGATGTATTGCGCGCATGCGTTGAAATAAGCCAAAATACTCTGCATGCGTTGAAATAAACCAAAATACTCTGCGGATTTGTATTTTAAAAAATCCACATCAAACAAGCCTGTTTCCCGTGTAAAATCTCATTTAAACAAAACAATGTACCTTTTTGATGTATGACTTGTTGTAAACAATTCAAATTTCGTCCGCGCAAAGTATTTTAATAACATGTAACTCCAATGACATGATCATATCAACACACGAATACCCTTCAAATGTAAACAATAAAAATGTGGATCAAATGATGAAAGTAAATCCATTGCGAGTTACCTCTGTTTCGTTATCCATTTCATAACTAGAAGACTGAGATAACTAGCTGACAAGTGAACTGTTAATTAATTATGAACAAATTAGGAACTCAAGTATATAAGGAACATACGTGTTTGTAAGCCACGGCGAGAATCTACATTTTAGCGCCGATACAGCGAACAGCATGGGAACAGAGCAAACTCTAATAGGTCTCCAAACAGTGGAGAGCGGAGTAGCTCATGAATATTCAATATCGTTCCCACGGCCATTGGCCTGGGCTCCATCAGAGGTTATTTACGGACGGAAATGGCCGAGGTTGTTCAGACATGCTTGGAGAAAAGCTAACGACAGCTCACAAATTCTTGGACTGTTTAAACCAGATTTCTTTTACGATTTCCTTTACCATTTCCATCAAAAATTGACTCATGTAAAGTGGTAAAAAAAAATTTGCATATATTAGCGTAGCCTACGAAGTTTATTTCAACATGAGGGGCATCAATCGAGTAATCTATGACCTTAATTTGAGTTTAATGTTTTGGGTTATTGAACTTATTGTAAAGGTTAATTAAGGGTTGATTTAGGCTTAGTTTAAGGATTAGGTTTAGTATTAACCCTTACATGGAACTTAGAATTCACGTTTCGTCTTACATGACGGACATGCCTATAATACAAGCCGGAATACATGATCATCTGGCTATGTTGTAGATGCAGAGTTATGTATCCCTGATCGTTTATCATATCATGTAGCCTTACCTAGAAACCTCTTTTGGTATGCACAACTCGTTTATGGTTATCTCTGGTTTATAATTTAGTTTCCCTGAATTGATTCACCAGTAAAAAGTTAGGCAAATTAATTGAAACCAGAAGCTTAGTTGTAAAAGGACTTTATATACCATGCCTTGCATTTGCTACAGCCATAAACAGTCTACTCTAGGTAACTTAATTGTGGCCCCACCGTGATAAGCCGTCATTGCTTATATCGGACTTCTGCCTGTATATTGTGTAAAGCAATTTTGGATATATATTTATATATATTTCTGGAAAACTGATCACACTGGGCCTCCAATCCAAAGGTCCCGGGTTTGAATCCCTCTGAAGGCAATCGAATTTTTCTCTTTTCCTCTATTCAAAATAATTTTGTATTTTTATTTTTGACTTATTTAAAAGTGTATCAAAAAAATCCATGATAATTCTGTAAGTGTTTTAATGAAGTTTGGACTTGAATCAGAGAATGACACCAAAGCGCTAGCATATATTTTGTGTTTTATAAATATGAAATAGGAAATACAGGAGGCAGCCGTAAATGATCAATAAAATGATGACAAGGGAGGTAACTTATGCCATTTCGAGAAACCCCGAGCAGTTTGACCTGTGGATAAGTAAATATATATATACCTCCTCTGTGGGACAGTTCATTCAGTTCTACTTCATCAACTGTATCACCATACACCGATATCTTCTCGTCATCTTTTTTAGATGCTCTCACTCTGCTCCACCAGGTTAAACCTTCAATCTAAAACAGAAAATGGTATCACATAAGGGTTGCCTTCTAACCTCCCCAGTATGTATCTCCATCCCCAACGATTCACAAGTAGATATAACATACAAGCATTCAATCCCAGCACGTTACGCAAGTTATTTCGCTACACGGCTTACAATTTTCCAACATACAAGCCTAGCGCTAGAAATCTCCAAGTATTCCACTCCGATACAAGTAACCAACACAAACTCTTTAAACATTCGACCTCAATACGTTTTACATTCACATTATACCCATTCCATTGCAACTTTTCACATTCTATCTCACAATATTGTTCCTTCATCCATTTTACGCCAGAATGAATAACATTGACATTTTTTAACCCTGGACGGAAAACCTAAAGAATTCAACCCAAGCCCGTGTAATTTTTACACATTCTACCCAAGCCCTGTAACTTTCACACATTCTACTCAAGCCCGTGTAACTTTTACACATTGTCCCCAAACCCGTGTAACATTTACACATTCTCCCCAAGCCCGTGTAACTTTTACACATTCTTCCCAAGCCCTGTAACTTTCACATATTCTATACCCAAGCCCGTGTAACATTCACATATTCTATCCAAGCCCGTATAACATTCACACATTCTACCCAAGCTCGTGTAAGTTATACACATTCTACCCAAGCCCGTGTAACTTTTACACATTGTACCCTAGTCTGTGTAAAATTCATACATTCACCCAAGCCCGTGTAACATTCACACATTCACCCAAACACGTATAACTTTTAGACATTCTACCCAAAACATCGAACTTTAACACAATCTACCCAAGCCCGTGTAACTTTTACACCTTCTACCCAAGCCGGTGTAACGTTCACATATTCTACCCAAGCCTGTGTAACATTCACATATTCTATCCAAGTCCGTATATACATTCACAGATTCTACCCAAGCCCGTGTAAGTTATACACATTCTCCCCTAGCCCGTGTTAATTTAACACATTGTAACCAAGCTCATATTGCATTCACACATTCTACAAGCTCCTGCTATTTTCACACAGTCTACCATAGCACGTTTCACATTCCCACATTTCACCCAAGCTCGTGTTACATTCACATATTCTACCCAAGCTCGTGCGGGTGGTTGGAGAGAGCTTCATGTTGCCCTGGGGCTCTCGGAGCTAAAGGGGAACAGGAAGCCCATCTGGGGTGTCTGCATTGCGTCCTGTTGCTGTCGTCCTGTTTTTTCCCGTTCTGTCTTTGTTCGTTGCCAGTGGTGTCGAGGGTGGTTTCCTTCACCCATTGGGTTGGAACGTTGTCATATAAGTGAAATACCCTTGAGTACGAAGTTAAACCCCAATCAAACAAACACAAAAAAACAAATAAACCCAAGCTCCTGTTATATTCCCACATTCTACAAGCTCGTGTTACATTCACACATTCTACCAAAGCCCGTGTAACATTCACACATTCTACCCAAGCCCGTGTAACATTCACACGTTCTACCCAAGCCCGTGTAACATTCACACATTCTACCCAAGCCCGTGTAACATTCACACATTCTACCCAAGCCCGTGTAACATTCACACGTTCTACCCATGCCCGTGTAACATTCACACATTCTATCCAAGCTCATGTAACTTGACTCATTCTACCCAAACACGTGTGACTTTCACACGTTTTACCCCCAGAACTAGTTGTCCCATACAGCTCGTGTTGCATTCAGTACAAACAACATCAAACAATCAAAGAGTTTATTCCGACACCATATCCTCATAAAACCGATTTTATCCTTAGCAAGCTTAGGTTATTCTCACAACTCTTTGAAAACTTACATCTTCTTTCTCCCTGGGTGTAGTTAAAAGGCTAACGGACACAATGACCAGTGACGTCAGGCCTATCAACATAGTCCCGAAGTAGGTATAATGTATCTTATACACAACTGCCGGACGTGTCTCCGGCTCCTCGCACCCTGGGGCTTGATAGACAAAATCTAACACCATCCGTGTCGCGCCACACACATGGCCAACGACGATTCCCCAGAAAGCTCCCTGGAATGAATAAATCACATTAAATAACTTTGGCAAACACAGAAAGAATGGTCAAGAATGTACATTTTCTTTTTAATTTTCATTATCCGAAAAACATTTCAGTTCAAACAACGCACGGCAATATAAACAAGAGAGGGTGGAAATCACCGATAAAAAATACGTTCCCTACTTATGGCACATATTGTTGCAAGATGCGACTTAATTGCTTTTATTCAAATACACGAATTGGTTCTGTTATTTTCATCCAACCAATGGGGACGTGAAAATAAACTTCTCACCTGTTCAGTCATTCTATCCCAGAGGATTGACCAGAGAAACAAAGCACCAATGGGCGTTCCCAGATAACCCTGTATGGCCTGAATGTAGACAAAGAGTTGTCCCCCTTGTGAGCTCTTCACCAGTGGTATCCACAAGATACTCACTCCAGACAACACCACGATAAACAGTCTGCGCAACAGATCATATCCATTAAATGGTGGCATCAGGTTCCAAAAGCCGACTGCATTAACACATTTATACTTAGCTTAAAATTTAAATACATTAAACCTATAGAGTTTGAATTTGAATGAATATAAATAATATTGGCATATTTATACGCCGACCATATCTTCATCTCAGTATTTTCATAAATACATTTATATCAATACCCACTTTAAGACATTCAAAATCTATACTATTATAATGAAACGGACATTAATTAAAAAAAGCCCTTGAAATCTCCCCAATGTTTAATAAACAGATACAGCAAATTCCACTTTGAAATCTTTTAATTTTTCGCTGGCATGATTATCGAATTCAAAGTAGGCCTAGATGTTTATAAATCTCTGCTACCCTGTTGTTACGTTAGTCGATCCGACACAATATTACACCAAATTGTCCAGTGATTGGCCAACAATCTTTAGCTGAAAAGAGGAGACGATGACCTATCCTGAACCCAACATTCTCTGGCATCCAGAATTTGTTCTGTTTGTTAAGGAATTTGCGCCGTACTTGTTAAGTTATTTCACTCAAATGACGGCGTATCAGTCCAATAAGTTCAGGAAACCGCCGATGCTACTGACAACTGCCAATGACAAGATACAATACATCCACAAGGCATTACCGGATGGCAAAACCAGATCGGCCTCCTGTTTCCAGAATGTTTACGATTTTAATCACACGGGTTTACTATGAGATGTGTTGATGTTTTTTATATATTTTGTAATCTTTGGCACTATGTGCCACTGTTATATCTTATGTCTGATTAATGAAAACACTTCCCGTGATGTTAAACAAAACAAGACGTGCATGATTGGTGTCGATCCCATGCAATACAAGTAACGCTGCATCCTTGAGCAAGAGACATTGAAAAGCGATCTACTGCCCGAAAAGCTATCCCCTGTTCTTTAACATGAAAATCTTTGCAAGGCAATAATCAAAATATCAGGCTTACACATTGAAGTTGGAAAACGTAGCAAACATTTAATTGGTCATGGTCTGATGTAAAAACAATCAGCCAATCACAAAGGTGTTTACAAATCACTTATGTTCATCCTTGCCTTGGTAAGGTGTCCGCCGCGTGAAAGAGTTTTCTTGTAAAGCAAAGACCTGTCCTGTTTTATATGGAGAGGCCTTTTTGCAGGTTGAATATATATCTGTAATGTTTAACCCTCATAAAATGGTACCATTCACGGGAAGGAATACATTCGGTATAACAAACCAAACCATGATTTGTCACCTTCATACAATTTATGTTTAGCTTATACTTCACGCTCACTAACAGCGAATGCCTCGAGCTGACAAATTATGATGTTCTTTTCTCAAACATGCAGTATTTGCACAATATTTAATTGGCCAGAGATTGAAATCCTGCCCTTCTCTCTAAGAATGTTCAGGATCCATCTAGTTTTTATCTTTAACATGCGATATTCCCGGCTGAAATACCCCTTATATCCCTTGAAAGTTACAATTAATTATATTTAAATATGGCATCGACTTATCGTTTCACCATTTTATCAAATAACCGGAGGGTTACAGATATATACCTTCCTACGACCACGCGCAGCTGTCCATGATCTCACGCGACTAACACTCAGGTGTGTTACAGGTTAATAACATGTGTGAACCAATGACCTACATATGGGAAAATGTTTGGATATATTGGACTTTAGTTTGGGCATTACCCATTGTTTAAGATCCAGTTATAAAATCTATATAGCTCGATTAGAAAATAGGAGAGCATAATTGAACACAAGAAATGATGCTCGTGTTTATACCTATATGCATTTTATTGCAGCCCGGAGTATCCCTGTAAGTAAATTATACCTCAAATTTACTGTCCTAACTGTCGAACACTTTCGTGTCAAGAAAAAATAACCAAGCTCTAATAATCACCATACAAATGCATTTAAATGGATTGAGCTTCCTATAGACTGGCATAGAAGACCATTAACTTGTAAACTTTCGCCTGTTAAATGTACCGCCTTACCTGCCGACAATGAGGAGTTCTCTCTCACTGGCTGATTTTCTCATCTTCCGCCAGAGGTCCATGGTAAAGAGTGCGCTTGCGCTATTAAAGATGGACGTCAGAGAGCTCATGATAGCGGACATCATGACGGCCATCAAGAGGCCACGTAATCCTAAAAAGTACGTATTCCGTTAACGATATAGCAATTAAGTTTGGTTTTCTATTTGGCCGTCGACACAGCCATCAGTGAAAGACGCGTTCCAGGAAACGTTTTAATATATTCTTTAAACAACGTAAAGAATTTGATATTCTGTCCAAACACCCTTTAGATTTGCTGAAATGCTATCACAATTCTATGGAATTTAGGTAAAATTCAACTCTTCTCCATGTATACTGTTTTGTTACGGCTTCCATACAGTAGTCCCTAAGTGACATTGCAAAGTTTAGGTCACAAGATGAATTTGTTTTCAAGTTACCGTGTTAAGAACACATACAAACTTAAATATTTTAAACTTAAGCTTACGCCAAAAATGGCTTATAAAAATATTGATGAAAGCAAATATAGGACGACCAATGAAATCAATAGCCACCTACCAACAGGTAAAAGGGTTAATACCAGTTTAGGATAGGCGATGTTTGAGCATCCAACTGGATTTCCACACACTTTCTGACATTCGTCTGGATCGACACACCCCACTTTATCTGTAAATAAATATGTCATTTATTTGATTTATAAATTGAGAGATTGGTTGATTTGCAGGCTGGTGATGCGCTTGCGCTTGTAGAGCGTTCGGGGCATCAGGAAGTATTGTTTTTGTGGCGTCATTTTTGTCCATATTTTTCTCTCCTCCTCTCTCATTGGTCTCGTTGTCTATGTTGCCAATGACGTAGACGGCCATGGTTTTCGCTACCCACTGGGCTGGCACGCCGTCATATTAGTGAAATACCCCTTCTCAAACAAAGAAATAATACACATATCGGAAAAGTTTCTTTATCCCACATCGGTAACTCTAAACGGATAGAAAAGCTACAGACAACTTTCTACCTCATATAGTAATTACCATGAGTCGAAACAGCATATTTCAGGCAGAATTGATTATCAATTGTTTATTGCCTGGCTCGTAGATTAAGGCTACCGCTCAAAACTACCCAACTTTCCTTTTGTTCCAGAAGAGTTGTTGTTCTTCATTTCAGAAATGTCATTCTTAAGAGAGTTAAGTGCACGCAGAATTAAATCATTTAACGCATTGTATTGCGTTAACGACTAATCTCATTCCGAATTTAACAACTGACTCGTTGTACATGACGTACAAGCCCAGAAAATGAACAAACCTATCTTACCTGGATATAATGCCCTGCTTATCATTCCAGGCAAAATCATGAGAAACAAGGGAAGTAACTTTAGGTATCCTGCCAGAATTGCCCCACCTTTGGCGTGGCTCAGGTTTTTAGCGGCAAGCGTCCGTTGTACAATAACCTGGCAAACCAATCAAAGCGACCACAAAGTCGATCTTAGTTTAATAAAAAATAAATAAGTTTACCGAAGTTTAAAATTATAAAACAATATACTTAGATCTCTAATACAGAAAACACCTCCGTTTTGGATCGAATGTCAGGAATTGAACCCTCATAACAAATATATAGAAAAAGTAAACATTATAGGCCCTTAAGCGGGGGCCATACGAATGAATATAATCTCCCGATCACAGCGCTTGTACTAATCGCTGAAAAATCGCCACTTGTTTCAATGTTGGCGACAGTGATTATGATCACCGAAGCCGTTCGGCTGACCAGTTGCTCGGATAAAAAAATGTTTGATATTTTCGGCCGATTTTTAATCTCACATGAGATACAAAATGTCAGTTTCCACGAATGAAGTCTGTGTGAAATAGTTTTCAAAATACTTCTGTTCTCCCATCTGACTCTACGTCTTAATCTTCTTTTGTTGAGTAAATACATTTCCGTTTTAATCTCGCCATATTGGTAAAATCACGTGACTTATGCTGCTTATTTTAACTCCGGATCGCTAGGTCAATCGCCACGTGTGTGCGCTCAAGTCGACCGAAAACTTTCGCTAGCAATCTGGTTGCCATGATCAGCCGGTGTGCTCCATTACAACACTTGGAACATCATACACATAAACCCAAGCCATTCAGCGGCGCCTGTCCTTCGTTGTGTCGCAACTTTAAGGCACCAATCAGAATGCGCGACACAAAAAGTCTTGGTTAGTCGGAAGAGTCGTTCACATATGGCTATCTGTTCTCTTTCACTTGGCTAAACATATAACATATAACACTTGACTAAGGTGTTCGTCTCTTTGAACAATCGCGAAACGGCTACTTCGAGTGTCCTTCCAGTTTTCAATGTATATTTGTATTCATACCGCAGAGAATGTTTAGCTTCACTTTAACATGAATACTTCTGAATTTTCCTCATCACAAAATGGTCGAATGTGGAAAAGTTTAGACAAAGAAATGAAATCTGTAAACAGATCGTACCTGATCACAGCACCAATACCACAGACATCCAATGCTAGCCTGAAGGATGAGGCCCGGCCATGGATTATCAGAGGTCACGGGGTCACGGAACAGGTGGAAGGCGTCCTCCCTCGGTAATCCACAGGTTGAGTTGAGGTCAAAGTTCGACGGCACGGCCTTCATGTATAACCGCATCAAATTTTCATACCCACCAATTTTAAGAATACCTGTAATGTATTTAAATCCTGTATTTATTTATTTCACAACTTAATATGATAAAGAGGACAATATATAAACCCAATTTCCCTTAATAAGGCAAAAGGCCAACAAAATGTACAAATCCCATGTTGCAGGTAGAGTACAGTCAAGTACATTAGCATTAAAAACGACGTTGCTGCGCCGATGAAATCGTATCTGTTGGTTGCTCTTAGAGCGCGCTGTCGGCTACGAGCAACAGATTCGAATCAAAGCCGATACAATTCATTGGTTATACACTGGCAACCCAGGTTGATCCCACTTACTGATGACAAACAGACTCACAGCCCCAATCATCATGACGACGGTTTGAAAGGTGTCGGTGTAAATAACAGCAGCCAAACCACCTGAAATGCAGAAAACATTCATTCGTTGACATTCATTTGTACAACAGTTCATAGGGGACATGAATTTATTTTTTCTATTTCGTATTTCTTTCTTTTTTTAAAGCAATTTCTACCCGCCCCGCCGAATTTTTTTTTGTTTTTCATGAATCTCTTTTGCTCTTGTTTTTGTAATGATTTGTTTGAGTGCCGATGATGTTGTTTTTTATTTGATGATTACAATTTATATTTTGTTAAATTATTTTTATTGCTTATAATAAACATTACTTTGGCTGGCGTTGATGGCTGCACCCCCATAACTCCTATTCAACAGTTAAATTTGACGTTAGGATTTTGCTTGTTTGTTTGATTCTTTGTTTGGTATGGGTCGAATGCCGTAGCCTACTTAAAGGGCCAAAACAGACATATGCCATGTTCTTGCCATAGTAAAGCCTGTTTATATCTATATTTTGTGATGGTTATGGCTTAAGATATTATAATCCTGTTAACGGAAGTAGAACCGTTGCACATTTATATTTAATGTCCTCAATTATTTGGTAGGACCCACTGTTGAGGTATTTTTTCGGTTATGACTTACCTAAGACTATATAATCTGATATATATATATATCTATATATATATATATATATATATATTTCATTTCAGGCAGAACAATTTTGGTAGGACCAACTTTTGAGGCTTTTTTTTACATTGAAGCGAAGCTACTTTTTGCAGTAAAATGCATATAGGTAAAACAGGCATCATTTCTCGTGTTGAATTAGGCTCTCTAATTTTCAAATGGAGCTATATCATTTTATAATTGGTTCTTAAATATTGGGTTATATTTAAATTACAGTCAATTTCCGGGAGCATCGCTTTA
>JARFOD010012359.1:0-11336 GCA_031763545.1 Mopalia muscosa
TCAACCGATATCTTTGTTTTTATCAATGTGCTATTTTTGAGTCTCGATTTTAGCTGATGTTTGAAATACAAATCTTGAGATTGAGTATATATTGACAAAAAAAAAACAACAACTATAAATTTGAAACCCCAGATTTTTTGTTACTAACAGAGTTTACTTTGAGTATATCCCGAAACTAATCCAGTATACTTTTATCGAGTATATCATGGATTAGTAGCCTACAAGTGTCGATAGTTTCAACTGACGACAAAAGAGGTTTAAGTATTAGACCTAAAAGCGTCGATATTCTCAAGGGACATACTAGTATCGTACAGTTTTCACCCGATGTTTGCGGTCCCAAAACAAAAGCACTAAAAGCTTTGAAATTGCAGCCATCCGTGGCGATGAAGTTTACCAATTCTGGGAAATACCTCTGTGCTAATGTTATGTTGTTTCGTGATTCTTCGTTCCATCATTGCCATGCCTGGGATATTGTCACCCGTCACAGCCCCACGCCTTCCTGAACAGAGGTCGTGTTGATGACTCTCAATCACGAATCAATTGCACTACCAGCCTATTTAAAATAGCCCCAGACAAATGGATTAAACCCTTGGTGTTGTCGTCATGTCGTGGCGTACAATATTGTAAAAGGCTGTTGTCTATCTATATTGCGTAAAATGTAGTAGTTCTTGGAACAGTTGGGTTTTCTTTTAATTATTACAAACTTTTATTAAAACAATTATTGAGTCATATATTGAATTCATCATTGAACGAATAATAGCTGTACTTTGACTGCAATGTAAGAACACCAAAATATGACATCTTTCGATGCTGGCCCATTTGTGAATCTTACATTCTGGAGAATATCATGGCGAGTCCCTGGACAGTGCTAACGGAATCGAAGAATTGACTTACTTACCTTAACTGCATCTTTGGTGGAATTTTACTTTGTCTTGGCACTTGATTGTCTCGTTTTGAAACCATTAGACATTCGCGTTGGGTGTCCCTCATGCTATCTGTATAAATGGTGTCGAATTATAAGTGATATTCACCGTTGGTATGTGGCTCGAACATCTCATTTAATATGCTGTTAAATGACTTATGACATATAAGTAAGAAATGAGTTCGGGGAACGTATTTCATACAGCAAACAGATTATTAATGCTCTATATATGACTCTAGACATGCATTTGTACTGGATGGATCACATTTAATACTGTCCTAACAGCACCGACCACACGAATGTCTTGCTAATTATTTTATAATAGAAAATTACACAAAAAACTATCTAACAACAGCAGCATTTTATATTTCGTGTTTGGCCAAAATAATGCTGTGTATGACACTCTTAAGACAGACAAGCAAAGCAATCCGGAATACCAATACTATATCTGAGACAAATACACTATCGAGAAAATGAAAATGGCAACAATGATAAACTAAGGTAGTCCAAAATAAAATTGCGTTTAATGACATATATAACTAATGTTATTTATTTGACATTGAAATTTGGTAAATAATACACTAGTCCGAAGCTGTAATGAATAAAAACTTCTTTGTTTATGTGAAGAATAGTTTAATTCCACCACGTTTTCAAGTGTAAAAGCATTAAATAGCATGTATATTAAGTAAGAAAATAACACAAGGTGATTGACTTTAACAAATAGATTCATGGGTTTACAGGTATGCCAGTGCTGAAGTCAGCTTGAAACAATTCCACTGACAAATAATATCTGAAGTGATATGGAAACTGTGACGAATAGACAAAAAAAATGTTGTCCATACAAAAGACTTAAGTTGTTTATAAACTTTGCGAACGCTTGGAAAATTGAGGGAATCGATTGTCCTTTGGAGAAAACGGACATTTGCTAGCTATTTGGAAGGCAATTAGGGCCTACATACTGGAGACAAGTTCGCCTCTCTCTCTTCCCTCCTGCACACTCGTTATCCTTCAGTCAATTACAGGAAAGCTACATAAGGCAATCATTTATTTTTGAGTGAACAATATCCGATAGAGGATTGTTACATCCGGCAAATAATAGTTCATTAGCAACTCAGATATGATGCTAGAATTAACAGAACGTTGATGCTGCCCACTTGATTCAATTAATAATCTCACCCCCAAGTGAACTTTGAACCTTCCTAGCTCGTCCCAGTTGTCTCCCCTTTTCCTCCCATTAGCGACTCCTGTGCCATTCCCACTCCATTCTCAATTTCATTGTTTCAATAGCACCATACAAGTTCATTTGGTTGAGTATCATTTTAAAGGCCCAGAAAGTACCGACTTTAATCACATGCAACTATGTCACGGCCGGTAGGCATAATCCCCATTTTTTTCTTCGTGATGCCTATATCGTGGGTCAGATAAAGCGACACATTTTTAATATCCTGTCAATATTTTTCTCTTTTTTTTAACTCGAACACTTATTGTTTATTTAATCCCTATAACAATGGGCCTATGTTTGAACTATTTCTACAAGATAAAAGAACACGACACTCATGTAGACAATAAAGAGATTACTATAGCAGAACATTGGACTTGCGTTGAATGCCATTAGTCAAGCGGTATTTTATCAGATCACGTTTTTTTATTTTTTGCTGAATTTGGGTGATTTTCAACACGGACCTCACGGCTCCTCATCTCTTCCTTCGTCATCACTCAAAATGGATTGAAACGATTTTATGGATGTTGACAATCATACTCGTCGCCAATTTGTGGTGTACCTGGGTTCGGTATAACTAGATTAACCTGGATAACTATTAATTGATAAACAAGGTAACAACCATCTTGAAAGGGGGAAACCGGAAGTTATTTATTTCGGACATGCGCGTACAAGAACATAACAAATGACGTCATGCATATTAATGTCAATACATAACACATACGATACCAGTACGATGGCGCTGCGACCAAACACAACGTTAACATCAAGAAAAAAACAACCTTCAATATTGTTCAGGCGTCTTTCGAATCGTTCTAATCTTGTAATTCGTTTTTCGGTGTGACAAGATACGATCATGTCAAGGATTTACATCATTATACCGTAGCACCATTGAACTACTGCTGATGCATATCTCGTTGTTTGTGTGAAATTGTGGTTTTAGGGCCGCCTCCATGGATTTCGCTGCCAGTCAATCACAGCGTTTATTTTCATATATATACTATACAATAATTCTTTTTTTTATACAAAACATTACCATATTTAAACAATAAATAGCTTTTCAACAAAACAATACTAATAATTACAAAATAATAATAAAACGTATAGAACAGGAAGATTAATGTATTAATAAAAACTTATTTAGTCTATTTACCGTTCATAATATACACATTATATACATTTGAAATAGGCCCCTAAATGAGTAATTTATTTGATTTGCCATTTAAAGTAAATAGATTCATTGTCTTGTCCCCGTCCTGTGCACACAGAGCCATTTAGAAAAAGAAAAAAAAAACAAATGCTGCTTCCTGCAGCCCTGATAGCGTTCTTATATGATTGACTAATGCGATTGTCTACGATACATAACAAGATTTTTCTACTGGCTAAGCTCGTTTCAAACATCGCGTATATAAGACATGGACATTACAAGGCTGAAATATTCGGAACATTAGCCCATGTGAAAAACGACCATTCATAATAAGAATTTGTTTTGAGAAAACTACGGCCTGTTTTCATACGAGTAACACTCTATATGATATAGTCTTCAACATGCAGCTTTCTATGGTAGACAACCTGTATGTTTCTTTTCTCTTTGCAATACGATTTCACGTGAACCAATCTTATCAAATCAAAAGTAGGCGATACGTTTTGTTCTCTGTCCTATGAAGCACCCCGAAAGTGATTGCATTTCTGGTCCAATTGTATCTTAATTTAAGAGCTGAAATAGTTTATCTTGTCAAGGGTTTTAATAACACACTAGGGTAGCTCGTCATCACACAATCGATGTAAGACTCAAAAAGGTGTCGACATTTTGGAAAGGTTCAAGACAGTCTTGTTGTGGACAAGCGGATGCCATCATTGTTTTGACTTTTCCTCTTGAAGCTTAAACGTCATATCAGCCGACATGAAAATAACATGCATATGTCCCTTTTCTAATGGACTTGCCAGGTTCCACTTCGTCTCTGGTTGAGTGCCTTAACAAGCTATCAACGTGAAGTTTTATTGACAGGTAAAAAACTATTTATTTTGTAATAGCCTATTGTCTTCTTATTTTTTTCTCAATCTTTCATTTCATTTTCTCGCCTTTAACTTATTTTAGCTGAGTCTGCGTAGGTGGTATGAAGATATTGCGCTGTTGTTAGCGCACGACTTTTCAATTAATCACTGCCACAACAACTCATATATCTTTTCTTCCAGACGCCATACTTTAATTTTATTACTTTCTTTGAAGGCAAAACCCAAACGGGAGGATTAAATTTAAAAAAAAAGAAACAAAATCAAAATCGGAGAATCTCTCATCATTAGAAAACAATGCATAATAGAATATGCCATGCACAAATCAATGTATCTAAGTGATTGAGGTGGGGTACGACTCGTTAGGTTGATTAAGAGTTTAGATGATCTCCCCGACACAATTATAACATCCATAATATTGCAGAGAGACAGGTCTATATTTAAAACACTACTCTATTGTTTACTGTAGAATTTGAAAAGATTCTTTGGGTTAACGACAGGAATAAAAACAGGAAAACAAACGCCACTTTATTTACCCTACCCTTTTCTCCACCGGAAATGGGGCAAACAAGTCTCAATTGATATTATTTATTTACGTTACGTTTAGCAACAGCTGTTTCTTAATCTTTTTTTATTGGTGTTATGGCATAGTTACTACTGGCGAAAGGTAAATACAGCCTCGGGATACATTATCAACACTCCTGTGAACAGGGCTTTGACATCTGTATATCATGAGTAGAAACGATTTAATTGAATCGAACAAATGAATGGGTGGCATTGGTTTTATCAGAGATTAACAATCTAGAATGACGACGTACATGTCAGTTTGTATTATGTACAAAACAAAATTTCAGTTCTGCTTAGCGCATTTATTTACAATAAATTTATAGGCTCCTTATTGGCTCTAAAGACAAAATGCATGGCCCTCTGCCTCAAGTTTGCTTGAAGAGTAGCAGTCTTCACTTAGCACTGGAGACAAATTAACTTTCCAAAATTATGAAAACGCTTTACATCATGGTTGTGCAAGTGTCAATTGCTGTTGGAATACACCACCGCTATATAAGTGAAATACCTTTAAGCACGGCGTATCAAACAAACAATCAATCAGTCAATCAACCAAAGACAAAATGACTCTTTTAGAAATTAATGTTTGAAAACATTTTTGTATTTGAATTTTTTCAAATACTGGTATTTTCTTTCCGTAGCTAGTTCGGGATGCAATACAAGCGGGGTGTCAGCAGGTCATCTTGTCGGAATGCCTGTCACCTCAATAAAGGTCTGAGGATCGCTGAACGCGCGTAAAAAGATCAGTCATCTCTCACTTTAAGTGCCTTCAGGTCTCTTCTTGTCTGTCTATTTGTCATCGTGGAAAGCATTTCAACGATAAAACCGTATAGCCAAAGTCACAGCTATTTGTCTCTGTCTTTACTTGGCGCAGACTGGTTAACAACGCTTTAGTCAAACAACCAAATTCATAGCTAATTAGCCATGTCAGAGCTGTGAAATGTCCCAGATAGCCATACCGATACAACAACTAACAGGTCCACAGCTTTACCCCAAAACATTTTTAATTTTACTCCATCGAAGGTTAAACACAGTTAATCAACTGCTTGTATATTAAGCAAAATGCATCCGTGCAATTGCAATGCAGTTATGTTCAAGCTTTAAGATCGCTTATATTTCCATAATCTCTAGATGGGCGAACAAGTGAGCTACTGTCTGATTTAGATGCAGAGTTCTGCATCTCTAAACCTCTACCCTACAATGTAGCTTTATTTAAAAATGCAGAGTGCACAAAACTGTGTAATTTATTTATTTTTTAATTTACCTGCTTTTATGGATCAAATAGAACAGTCCAATAATATTTGATATTCAGAACTTTCTGACACATTTTATATGCCAGAAAGATATTGAAATCGCCCATTAGCCTTGGTAAAAATACGGAAATACGGTTTAAGTATATGTTGCCAAGTCGCAATTTTCCTCCCATTTCCACGCTGGTTGAAAATTTAGCAGAAGGGCCAGTGGCTCCCTTTTTTATGGCTTGTACAGCCAATACAGAATTTATTCGATGTGGATATTAAACTTGTATTTAATTAAAAATGTGAGTGCTGCTTCGAGATTCCAAGTGGGCAATAACACAGTTTGGGACGTTTAAACACTGTAGCTACTGACTTATTGTGCATGGCTGACTAACCTTATTTGTCAGTCCCATTTTCGCAAACTCGAAGCCGGAAATATCGTACTGTCAACTCGCATAATGGGATTAGCGAATATAATTTCTCGTTAGGCCCTACAGCGTTTATGTGTATCTAATTAATCTATTCCACAAGCTGATCTTATCATCGAGTTGGGTGGCTCTAGCCCTTCATCTGGTCCGATTGTATCAACTCCGCCAATTTGTTCTGTGTCACCTTCAGGATCTAGACGTCACCGAATAAAATCCGCACATGATGCATAAGTTGTTCCTGTTCCGCAAATTAAGCCTTCTTCCTTGATGTTTATCGTGTCCTGTTACCGTATTTGGGAAGATGCGACCACCACAAACTTAAAGAACACTAAACTTTACTCTCATAAAGTTTTTGTAGAAAAAAATGACTTTCTGGTTTGTTGTAGAAGCATCTGTTATCCTGTTGGTTCCTGTTATCCAATATTGCATATGTGTCTTGTATATGATTGGCGCATGCCATCCTTATCCTTTATTTTTTAAACTATAGTAAATATTTTTATGGAACAATATTTTTTGTGGATTTGAATTGCATTTTAATGGATGTTTGTTCAACCGTTTGTATTATGTATATTAATGTTAAAGCTCTCGACCTTCATGAAAATAAGTTTTATTACCTATGACGTCATTGAGTTTTAAATAAAGAACATCTATGTATCTATCTAATCAACATTGTGTACAGGGATGTATGACAACATCTATAGGGGAATAGTCTAGAATGTACGATATAGACACTGTATATTTTTGCCACATACACCACTCGCCTTTCGGGTCATGGACAGTAGGCGTGATGTTTGATCACGATTTTATTTTTGGTGGTGGGAGGGGGGACTATCCACTTTTACTTTCAGTAATAATCAGTATCTTGTTCTGACCATGTTGATCTAGCATAAATAATGACTTTAATGTAAACAAATAAATAAATAAATAAAATAAATGAATGAATAAAAAATAAATTAATAAAAAAATAAATGAAGTAAATGAATGAATGAATGATTGAATATACATTCATTATATATGAATAATATATTAAGTACGAGGCAAAATGTCAACGCACTGGCAGAAATCTCCCACCATAAACGGACTGGCAAAACGTACGATGCACTGGCAGAAATCAGCCACCATAAACGGAATGACACAACGTACGATTCACTGGCAGAAAGCAGCCACCATAAATGGACTGGCAAAACGTACGATGCACTGGCAGAATCAGCCACCATAAACGGGATTGCAAAACGTTCGTACATTGGCAGAAATCTCCTCCCACACTCGGATTAGCAAAACGTACGATGCACTGGCAGAAATCAGCCACCATGAACGGTCCTGCAAAACGTTCATACACTGGCAGAAATCTCCCACAGTACACGGGTTGGCAAAACGAACGATGCACTGGTAGAAACCATCCGCCACAAACGGACTGACAAAACGTGCGATGCACTGGCAGAAAGCAGCAATCATAAACGGATTGGCAAAACGTACAATGCACTTGCAGAAATCAACACTGGCAGAAATCAGCCCCCATAAACGGACTGCCAAAACGTACGATGCACTGGCAGAAATCGGCCCCCATAAACAGACTGGTAGAACGTACGATGCACTGGCAGAAATCTCCCACCATATAGTGCTAGCAAAACGTATGATGCACTGGTAGAAATCGGCAACCATAAACGGAATGGCAAAACGTACCATGCTCTGGCAGAAATCAGCCACCATAAACGGACTGGAAAAACGTGAATGCACTGGCAGAAATCCGCCAACATAAACGGACTGGCTAAACGTACGATGCACTAGCAGAAATCAACTACCATAAACGGACTGGCAAAACGTATGTTGCACTGGCAGAAATGAGCCACCATAAACGGACTGACAAAACGTACGTTGCACTAGCAGAAATCAGCCCCCATTAACGGACTGGCAAAACATAAGATACACTGGCAGAAATCAGCCACCATAAACCGATTGGCTAAACGTACGATGCACTAGCAGAAATCAACTACCATAAACGGACTGGCAAAACGTATGATGCACTGGCAGAAATGAGCCACCATAAACGGACTGACAAAACGTACTTTGCACTAGCAGAAATCAGCTACCATAAACGGATTGGCAAAACGTATGATGCACTGGCAGAAAGCCGCTACCATACACGGGCTGACAAAACGTCGATGTACTGGCAGAAATCAGCCACAATAAATGGACTGCCAAAACGTTTGATGCACTGGCAGAAATCAGCCACCATAAAGGGACTGGCAAAACGTACGATGTACTTGCAGAAATCAGCACTGACAGAAATCAACCTCCACAAACGGACTGACAAAACTTACGATGCACCGACAGAAATCAGCCATCATAATCGGACCGGCAATACGTACGATGCACTGGCACAAATCCGCCACCATAAACGGGCTGACTCAACGCACGATGCACGAGCAGAAATCCGCCACCATACACGGACTGGCAAAAGGTACGATGCTCTGGCAGAAATCAGCCACCATAAACGGACTGGCAAAACGTACGATGCACTGGCAGAAATCAGCTACATAAACGGACTGGCAAGACGTACGATGCACTGGCACAAATCCGCCACCATAAACGGGCTGACTCAACGCACGATGCACGAGCAGAAATCCGCCGCCATGAACGGACTGGCAAAAGATACGGTGGCTTCCTCCTGGTTTTCCACCGTAATGAGGTAAGGGCAAATTTGAAGTGGATAATCTGTCGCCATTGAGTTCGACGTTAAAACACAAATTGTAATGGCGTGCTCAAGCTACGCTCTCGTGTTTTTTTTTTTCGTTTTGGCCCTAAACTTATGGTCACCGGGGTGCATCCCTGCGACCCCCCCCCCCCCCCTCCCCCTGTCACAGTGGGCCTGAGAGTGTACATCATCATTGCAGATTTTTCGAGCAAGCGTATCTATTTTTTATCTCTTGATTTCAGTAGTCTATTAAAGCATGTGCATGTTAAAGTCAATTAATTGATGTGAGACAAATCAATCCTTTGTTCGGATGGCACACACAAATACCTTTAAATAACAACTCAAAATAATGTATCTCTAGACTAACAGAATCTGTCCACACAATGGCAATTTTTCGCCGTCATTCGTTTCCTCTTAGTGCCCATATAATTTTTCTTCTCGGGAACCGTGTGCGCCATCCAATTTTCAAGCTCTGGCTATACATATAGTTCAACTAAAAGTGTTTGTTTTTAAATACTAATAATACCGAGACTCGTGGCCGTGGCTTAGTGGTTACAGTGTATGCTCACTAATCCTCCTTTGATGTGCTGTCCGCGGGTTCGAGTCCGCCTGCAAAACGACAATAAGATATATGAGTGATTAACACAAAGCGGCTCCGGCAATCGCGGGATTTGGTTTAGACGAGGTTTCTTATCGGTTTCCATCGTATTTGAGCAAGGAACAGTGTGAAGTGGAGAATCCACCGTATGCAAGTAAAATACCACTGATTACGACCTTAAACCACCATTAAATAAACAAATTTAACAATCAAATACAACTGCTTTTTAATATTTTTTAAAAGATGAGCTCTCCGCTCTCAGAAAAATTGCTCAACACAGACCACAATTAAAAGCCACTAAGCGTCTCACTAATAAATTTGTAGGCTCAACCATTTGCTGTATTATTGCATTTGACGAATCTCTTATAAACAAGACGTTTAATTAAGGATACGTGTTTAATGATGTTCACTTTTCAAGCGAGTACACTTTTATGACGCTTGTATGCCCCATCATTCTAATATCATCCTCATATCTTCTCTGTTATTTGTTTAGCGTGTGGGCTTAAAATTTTATTAGTCAGCAATCACAGTAATATTTGGTCCGAACTGCTAAGTTTTTAAATAAAACGCGATTAATTTTCCAGACTTTGGTCTTTTGTTTATTGATTTTAAATGTATTATTTCTTTACAAGATACCCTAAAATGACCTAGCCACTGTAACATAAAGACAATTTATGAAAAAAAAAAAAAAATTAATTAATTAAAAAGTGCTGGTAGGTTATGATTATTTAAAATGTTGATATGTACTGTGATATATTGACTAGTATTCACCATTCTTAACCATTGTGAGTGTCAGTACTATCTCAAGGTATATCATTGCACGATGGTCTACAATATGAGACAGGTAATTAAATGTCAAATGTAATAAATTCTTGCTGATCATTATCAGGTAAAAGTCATCAGAAAATATACAAGATGTAGCGACACCTCGAGGCGTTCATATCGTCATGTAACCTGATTAGATTAATAATAAATACTTTGTTGTTTTCAGTTGTACTCCTCTGGGTGTCAAACTTGACACTTCGTAGTTTTTTAATTGACTGTTAATTGATAGGGAATACATGTAGACCCTAGTACCTTGATTATGTCTAGTATGACTGGTAGATATCAAACACCCGTTTATTAAATTAGTTACTATCCCCAGGCTTCGTATATAATTTAGTATCTGGGATAGACCAGGGTTCATTTTCTTCCCCCGCTTTATTAAGCATCAAATTCTCAAAATTGTTAGTTTTCATTTGGACTGAGTTTGTTAAACAATAGTAACAGCGGTCAATTAAGGAAAGTTTTAAAAAACTGGGTGTGGTTTATGTTTTTTCAATTTTTGTTCTTTGTTCTCTGACCAAATATGGACAGCCTGGAATGTGTATTAAATTCTCTGATCTCTGACAGTCTGAAAAATGCATTCTTTCTTATATCCTGTAACATAGCATGACCACATGACAACACCACACCTGTTGGGGCGGAATACACTGAGAGAACAGGGATCGACCCAAGAATTTCTCAATCATCAGAAATACACATTTAAGAGAGAAACTGACTGCATATGCTGAATTTGACTATGGCCTTCTATGTACTTTTTCTTTTCTCAAAGCCCCGTGAGGGAGTGGGTGGGCCATGGCCCTGCAGAATACTCCCTCGGCTTCCTCGGTCGATCGT
>JARFOD010012370.1:0-11335 GCA_031763545.1 Mopalia muscosa
ATTTGTGTCCGACGTCATATAAGTGAAATACCCTTGAGTACGACATTAAACACCAATGAAACAAACAAAACAAACATTTGTATATAACGTTTTGCATTATGTTTGTGCTATTGTTCACTAATTGGAAATACACCTATGCCATATAAATAAAAACCCATTAAGGTCTTGGTGGACACCTTGGGCACAAATCAACCAAATCACTTGTATAAAAAGTTAGGTGATCAAACTATAGTTGGTGAAAAAAATCAAACAAGCAAACAAGCAATGAATGACTCCATCCCATATATTGATTTCAAATCCCCGTTCCCCGACCTCCACCCCAAATGTATTGGATTACTCGAAAAGACAGAAAATCCCAAACGAACAAACAAATACACCTTTTAGTGCTGAGGATGGTCTTTCCTTTTCATATCAGGTGGTTGTTGCTTTGTGTGTCAACCAAATTAGCCTAATCCAGCTAAACTAATGGTTCTCATCTTTTAGACTGTGGGTGGCTGGAGGGTGTTTCCGATAACCCTGATGTTCGGAAACCTTTGTGTCGCGCCTTGTGCTAGACTCCTGCTGATGGTGTATGTTGCCATTTACGATATACCTTTGGTTTCCTTCATGTATTGGGTGATAATCCATATATGAAGGAGATTGTTTCGAATTCGGGGAAAAGTCTCAATCAAGCAAACAAACTAACAAAAAACCAAACACCCAATCAAAAAAAAAAAATGAAAAAAAAAACAAAAAAAACGGAGAAGAGGATTTAGCTTGTATGTTAAGCCGAGATCAAATTTCAACGCTCGCATATAAAACCTATCCCATAAGCAAAAGAGGCGGATAACAGATACTATTATTTCTATCAATGGAGATCAAATGAGCCAATCCCTACGGATATAGAATATTCTTGCAATATTAATGACCTCGCCAGCTGTATAGTATGGTTTCCCTAAGAGAAAATCCCAGGTGGAGAGACGGGCGTCTATTTATCTCGGGCCATTGAAGTCTTAGTTTAGCATTTACAAAATAGTGCCATTGATCTCAGTATTGTACTTCGAGATTAATTCGTATATCGGATAAGATATATTAGGTCAAATATTTTGTTTTTCTGACAATTAGAAAAATGAAAGACAGTAATATGAATCCCCATTGGCAGGGCGAAATTTGTTTTTATAAACATTAAATTAAAAGCGTAACTATTTTAAAAAAATTATCTATTTATATAACGTTTACAAAATGTAATCCGAACATTATGTTTTAACGGTTAATGTTTTGATAATATTATATAAGTATTATGTTCAATATAAATGTCTATTGAAAAAAAATTGTTAACTGTTTTATAAAAAAATATTTGCAAAATATTCTTTAAAATGGTATCTATAATGTTTAGGCAATATTTTATACAAATGTTCAATAATTGTTTTGATGTAACAAAACGTGTTTTCTGAAAAAGGCTCTATATGTGTTGTGATGATAACGTTGTACACTTAGATCTAACGTAAAGACCGCTTAAATTGGTAAAAAAAACGTGAACGCGAAGACTCGCTTTCAAAGCAACACAGCCGGGACGCTAAGGCTGCGTTTTGTTTATCTCACATGCGGTCTCTATTTTGTTTTCACATAAAGATTTATTTTACAAATCTAGAAAAACAGATGAATGCCTTTCCAGATTTGAGAAACAGTTTTTTTCTTGCTGTTCGTCTAAGCAGAGGCTATGCTCCTTAGCATGGTTCATTGCAATAGTTAATTGTGCGTCACAAATTTAATCTTTGTCTTGTGGGGGCCGTGGCTTAGTGGATAGCGTGTGCGTTTACTAGTCCTGTCTCGATGTATCTTACACGGAGTCTATTCCGTCTGCGACCAGCAGGTATATGAAGGAGTCACACGATGTTGCTCCGGCAAACGCGGGGGTGGTTTTTTGTGAGGTTTTCCACGGTAATTAAGAAAGGAAAAGTGTGAAGCGGACAATCTGTTTTCAAATAAGTAAAATACACTTGAGTACGAAGTTAAGCTCCAATCAACCAAACAAACAAACTAACTTTGTATTCTGTGTTATTAAATGCGAGAAATATCTAAGTCAGGAAACAGACATGTTATATATTGTGTTGCTTAATTCGAGCGGAGTTTCGAGAATAAGCGCACGTAGCCCTGGGCCCGTATTCATAAAGCTGCTTAAGTTTTTCTTTAAATTATTTTAAATACATAAAAACATTTTTCTTAACTTTGTATGATCATTAAAGGAAGATTACAAGCTAAATTAATAAAATGTCAACTTAGTTATTTCTTATTTAACTTTTTTCGTTATCAAATGAATGGCTGAGATTTGGCTTAATATTTCCTAACTTTAAGAAATACTGAAGTAGTTTTGTGAATAAGGACCCAGGTGCTCTTCGTAGCGGAAGAGCATTGTGAAGCCGATCGCTTTGTGTAACGTCGTAGAATAGCGTCCCTTCAGTGTCCTCGTTTTGTGTATATTTGTTGCCAATGTTGGTGTGGGTGGTTACCTTCGCCCATTGGGCTGGGGCGCTGTTTTGCGACTGAAAAAGGGCCTAACATTAAATAGGGCGTAAAACCGTAATCAAACAAACATGCTAAAACTGACATCAATGTGGATTAATGGTTGAGGGTGTTTTTATACCTCTACGAGAATTTATAATATTTGTATATTATTTACCCATTAGTAACACCTGTCTGAGAACAGTTCTGTTCTTAAGGCGTTTATGGTATTGGTACATTCCTGAGTCAGCCTGAGTTTATCGTCAAAAAAGGCTCTTAGGAAGGTCTTAAATGCATTCCACACAACATCTCCGGCATGAAACTATAGTCGCCATTATCGCATGCATATTTTCAAATCAACTGAATAACATAGTTCCTGTTAAGCCGAGATTTAACACTTTTCGTTGATCTGAAAGCAGTAGGTATTTTAACTCCTTCATTGCAAACTGTTTTTAAACCCCAGCAGTCCACAAGGGAAGTTTTTAAAGCTGTGGCAAACTTTGTTTCTTCATGTCATAAATTTTAAATCTCATTTGTTACATATGCATCTGCAGTATATGTATTTGTCAACATCTATCTGTACAAACCCTCCTCACTATGTCTAACCCATTCACCACCCTATAGCTGTTTTGCTCTAAACAGACAATTTGTAATGTGTATTGTATACTGTAAGTCACCTATATTCATGAGACATACCTAGTCATGGCGTACATCATTCTATCGAATGGAAACGCCACTAAAATTAAACTATGTATGTATGTAACACTTTTCGTTTGATTTGGGTTTTGAGCTCAAAAAATTAATTTCTGTTTTGTAAAACCATGTGCAATTCGCTTGGAACATTTCAATGTGGACAGTGTATTAACGCCGGTAAATATGCTGACGGCGAAAAAAAAAAATGTACGAGTTTGGAGTATATTCATTCATCAATCACTGATGATGCCATAGTAACCAGAATCTTGCTGTATAGTTATCTCTAAAGCAATGAGCCTGCCTCGTCATAGCAAATTGCCAGTCGTTACATGTTCGGGATATCACATTGCAGAGAATATATGTCAGCTAAGCATATATTTTAAAAAACTAACATTGACAGTAGCCGCAATGCAAACTGATCCCCCGAGATCTCCTTTTAAAAACGAGAACGACAAGGTGATTCTCTGAGGTGCCCTAGCGTCATTTTGAAACCAAACAGCTTTGTTAGTTTTTTGTGTTTGTTAGAAAGTGAGTATTTACAGTAGACCCCAACATTTTCGTTATCTGGGGATAGCACTTTCTTAGTTTCAACAAATTCTAGTTCAGAACATTTTGCTGGTGTTTCGGTGTCTAAATCTAAGGGTCGTGGGTTCAAGTCATTGGCGGGTATCAACCTGAAAAATGTTGCTGTGGAGTTGGTGCCTAACTTTGATGGTCGTGGGTTCGATTCCGTGGCGGGTATAAAAACGCAAATTTTTTTCGAACTCGAATCTGTTGAAACTTAGAAAGCGTAATCCGAAAATAACGAAAATACCAAACAGTTTTTAATCTTACCTTTTTAAAACACATTTGAGAATTATAGGTCACGGAAAAATTTGACAAGGCCAAACTTATGGTGTACGTGGAGCATAAACTCCTTTAGCATATATTCATACACGTGCCCCGATTTAGATGGGAAACATGCCCCGTGGGGTTCAGAGGTTCTTCTCGCCTAACAGGTTATCTCTTGTGTTGAGAGTGACCAGGCGGCATTTTAAACTATAATCCCTTCTACTTCTTGCATCGAGGCATTGACTATAATATACACCCGGGCAAATAAGAAAGTACAAACAAGATGTTGTTTTGCATACTTTCTTATTTGCTGATCTGTGGCAAACTTCGCCCCAAATATCGAAAGAAATTAATGCGCAATGGCCTGGCATGGCGTATGTGTGTTGTCTTATTCTCGTCCACTACAGAAACTCTCGCGAGAATACGATTGCAGACGGTTGTTGAGCATGCAGGCAGTCTATGGTTGGGTGACCTCAAGCGGACAATTTGATTTTTAAACCAACGACTGCTTTAAAGATATTATTAAATAAATGTTTGATATATCCGATTTAATGACTTATGAGAAATAAAAGAATTACATTAAGTCATAACTTCCTACCCGAGTGATTAGATTATTGGATGATATTGAATGGAACAGATTTCATTTACATTATTACATATAACCGCTATAAAACGTAAGCACTATATTGAAACCTAGTGAATGGATTGTGTTTAACCGTTCCATAAATTGTTCTTGGTCTAGTATGTGTTCAAGTTTTGTGATTCGTAATGTTGATCAGGTTCTCCCGCAGAATTAGCTCTGACTTGATAGCCGTTTCCGTTGTAGTTTGAGATTTTGTGTGCACCCGATTCCCATGCGCCTTTGTCAGCGAAGCAGATTCAGACCTTGTGACATTACCGTATGCCAGATGTTATGAACGAACAAAGGCGCATGGGAATTAGGTAACAGCCTGGCAGAAGCTGGATGATAAAGAAAGTTTTGGACTTTATACAGGCGAAACAAATTATGAGTGCAGGTAACGAGCTTTAAAATGGATGCTTTAGGTATATCGACAGACGTTTTTCACGTTGATTCCTTGAAAAATAATTTACTTTTTGTTTAGTTTGGATAAAAAATCTCAATCTGCAAAGCGTTTTGTGATGAAACTGTACCGTCAGTATTGCATACGCTATATAATGACGGTACCTGGATCTACGCAGAATCAGGAAGAACAGGTGCCCGATGATTTTATGGTGTTTTCGGACTCCATGGCACGCCGTAATATGAGTAAAATATGACCTTAAGTTCAACAACAAACCCACAATCATATAACAACCCTTTCCGTGATTTTGAGAGCGTGTGTTCTTATATATGTCCTAGTTAATTTAATATACCATTTCTAAAAATCAATCACACTAGCACAGGGATGTTAGTTCAGGAAAAGCTACGAATCATCTCCTCTTCCGGATAAATTTTTTTAAGAAAGAAATTGCTTGAAAGTTCGCTTCGACATTTATACGTACGAGATATGTCGCTTTCGTGCATTGGTGAAGCTATAGAGGCTCGCAGCCGTGGCTTAGTGGTTAGCGAAAGGGCAGGCTTTCTAAGCCTACTTCGATGTACCGTTCACAAGATCGAGTTCGTCTGTCGACCCTCAAGTATATGAGCGAGTCACACAATGTGGTCAGGCAATCATAGGGTGGTTTTTACGAGGTTTCCTTCCAGCTTTCCACCGTTATAAAGCAAGGAACAGCATGAAGTAGACAATCCGTCGTCACATAAGTGAGATACCCTTGAGTATGGTGTCAAACAAACAAAACAAGCACAAACAATTATTTTGCAAGAGAATTAAAAGATATGATAAGATAGATAAAATTTACTTCGTGTTAAAAAAAGTAATATATTAGATTTCAAAAGAGCTTTTATCGCCGACTACTGGCAACTACAGTCGTCAAACAAACATTTTAGTCCGTTCCTGTACCATTTGATAAAACGAAAGATAACGTTTTAAGAAATATAATTATAAAGTTGATAGTTTATGAATATTTACTGCGTGTATTATAGAAAAAACAATGTCGCATGGCGTCTACCATACAAATGAATGTTTAATAAGAATGTCTCGAGATATTATGTAAGAATTCCTAAACCTAATGACATCCTGTTGTTAAAGTGCTCGAGGTCGTTTAGATACAGAGATCCATAACCCTAACAGTCTATCATACCATGTAGTTTTATTTATCAGTTTACCTGTAAAAGCTTACTCATTAGTTATCGTTTAACTCGCAGGGGTGTTTTGTACGAGGTATTCTCCCGGTTTTCCACCATTATAGGGCAAGGAACAGTGTGAAGTTGACAATCCGTCGTCATATAAGTTAAATACCCTTGAGTACGAGGTTAAACCCCAAGCAAACAAACAAACATTAGTTATCAGTTTATCTGTTTACTGTCGACATTTTACCAATATGTTTTTATAGCACCTGACAAATAGCGCCGTGGCTCCGTTGGTTGTGCGTTGGACTGATTGCACACTTATTCTGAAAACGTATACTTACCGCTCAGGTAAATGGAATAATATAATGATTAGGTATGTTGTAGCCACACCATTTAATCGGGTAGTTTTCTGGTGGGTTGGGAAATCCGATTCCTATCATTACCAGTCATATTTAAAACTGAAAGAAATCGACCAAATAAGCAATTAAAGAATGAATATTCATTTTACAATTAAAAAAAATAGTTTTACTAAATTTTGTTTTTTTTTCTGTTTTGTTTGAGAACGGTTTGGGGGCAGAGATAGAAATGTCACACCTTTATAAATAAGAAGTTGTGATACAGACAACCTTTTGGCCGTATGTTCATAGCTTTATTTTTAAATTTACCTAAACCCTGGGTAGTTTACCAAAATGTTTCACAAAGTCAAATTAGCCTTTGGATAAAAGAAAGAAAAGATGGAGCGGGGATCACTCACGCTTGTATAACCAGTGGTAGACCACTAACTGTACGTATAACAGTCACGGGGTTTGATTCCGTTTGTCCGATGGAAGCCTTGTTAGTTTACCCATAGGTAACGATTACATCAAATATTGAAAACAAACAGTCTCTTGAGCAGAACAGATCAGAGCGCTGTGGACTCTTTAAATATATCAATGCATAGAACATCGTTACAGTATCAATGCATTATTATCAGATTCCCGGCACGCAATCTTGCAATGAGACCCAAAGCATGCGTGTGTAATGCTATTGGTTTTACTTCGTCTGAGAAAGCTCTTGCATGGTGGTCATTGCGTATTGTCGAAGCGTAACTCGATATTCATTCTGGCGATTTCAATGGATTTTGATGAAAGCGTTAACAGCACTTACGTTTGAGTTATAACGTGAGTGTAATGTAGCGTATTATTGATAAGGCGGGCTGCACCTGACAGATTCCTGATGACTGAAGGAATAGATGGCTAAATAGGGGCTGACCCGGCTATTGATTAAATGCCCATTGGAGTTAAACTGTCTGGTATCTTATTTCACCGAATCTTTTTTCACCAACCGTTAAATGCGATATGCCAGATTTAAATTTATGACCGCTGTTTGCATCGCAAACCACAAGCGGGTTGGTTTAACTGTTAAATGCGATATGCAAGATTTGAAATTATGACCGCTTTTGGCATCTCAAACCCCAAGCGGGTTGGTTTAACCGTTATACGCGATATGCCACGATTTAAAATTATGACCGCTCTTGGCATCACAAACCACAAGCGGGCTGGTTTAACCGTTATATTCGATATTCCACGATTTAAAATTATGACCGCTGTTGGCATCTCAAACCACAAGCGGGTTGGTTTACCCGTTTAATGCGATATGCCACGATTCAAAATTATGACTGCTGTTTGCATGGCAAACCACAAGCGGGTTGGTTTACCCGTTTAATGCGATATGCCACGATTCAAAATTATGACCGCTGTTTGCATGGCAAACCACAATCGGGTTGGTTTAACCGTTATATGCGATTTTCCACGCAAGGTTTAGAATTATGCCAAAATAGGTTTGGTTCAACTGGTAAATATGTTAGGCCCCCGGTTTACAATTATGGCATAAACGGGTTGGTTCAACCGGTAAATGTGGTGTGCCACGATTTTAAATTATGACTAGCATAAGCGAGTTTGTTTGACCTGTATTTTAAAAGAAATACACTAAAATGTCTTCAAAATAGATGAATTGTCCAGAGAACATAATTTTTTACTCTCAGTGAGCTTTTGTATATGCCATAATGGACAGCGACATAATATCTAAACATACTTCACGTAAAAGTTTTGGCTCTAAAATGTGATTTTAACACTTATGTTTAAATTGCAAAGCTATTTATTTTGCCTTTCTTAAAATATTTAAAGTTTAAAATAATGCTTTACTACTTTTATAAAGGAGTTATATCGATACTTTTCTTGTAAATGTAATATTTTACTGCTGATAAATAACATTTGTTGGCTTTTAAGTCGATCGAGTTTGGTTGTTCTTTGTATGTAGATGGTTCAGCAAAAAACACAGGACAAGTTCATTGACTATCCTTCCTACAAGAGATCATGTCGCAGCGTTGTTGAAATACCGATGAGAATCACCCAAAACTGCAATCAACCAATTAATCAATCAATCAAACAATAATCAACAAACCAATTAACCTATCAATCAACAAAAAACCAACCAACCATCCATCCATCGATCCAACCATCCATCCATTCATAATATACAATTTCTGGATAACCACTTCTTGTTTTGTGATAGAACACAACGTTTCGATACATATGCCTGTATCTTCATCAGGTGTAAAAATGACTAAAGAAAAATAGGAGAGGTGAAATGTCAAAAACTTATATCTATCCATTCATCCAACCATCCATTCACCCATCACGTTAAACCAAAATAAATTAAAAAACACCCACCGATAAATAAATACATTCACAATGTAGAAAGAACGGTTGAGAATATTAGCACTTCCTAGCACATCATTGACAGAAATATTTGTAGTTAGACCACTTTTTATAACAGATTTATTGATGTATGCGCTTTAGCGGTTCTATGACAGATGCCAGCTTTAAAGGTTTTTCCCTTACGAAATTTATCATCCTGATCAACCCAAACATTCGGTAGTTTCGTACTTTTTTTCCGACAAGAATGAGCATCATTCCAGATTAATGATTGAGCATTCTTTTGGTTTGATTGATTCGTTTTTTGTTTCTGCGCGACACTAGAATGTTACGTAATTTTTCTGGGAGATTAAGCAGCTGTTAGACAAAGAAAACAGAAATGTCTCCTTAAATATGACATATGCTCACAAAGCAATAACTTATTAAAATAAGATAAAGACAGATAAATAAAAAATAGGTCAATAAATGAATGAACGAATGAACGAATGTATGAATGATTGACAATGAATGAATCAATGAATGAATCAAGGAATGAATCAATCAATGAATGAATCAATGAATGGATCAATGGATGAATTAATGAATATGAATGAATGAATGAATGAATGAATGAATCAATGAATCAATGAATGAATAAATCAATGAATGAATGAATGACTGAATCAATGAATGAATCAATTAATGAATCAATTAATGAATTAGTGAAAGATTGAATTAATGAATGAATGATCGTTCTCCTTGTCAGTCTAAGATAATATGATATGACTAAACTAGGTGAACCCGACAATCATATGGATGTTTTTTACGAGGTTTCCTCTCGGTTTTTCGCCATAAACGGACAATCCGTCGTCATTTTTGTGAAATACCTTTTAGTACGTATACGACATTAAACTCCAATCAAACAAACAAACAAAATGTAATGATTTTGTTTGTGTTGTTCCAGCTTCCAGTGTCCTCTCAAGCATGGTATCATCTGTAGTTGACGAAACAAATAATTTCTCCAGCTTTAATTGCTTTCGAAAGACCAATGTTACATATCTCTGCCAATGCAAATTCATCTTCCGGCTTTTGTGCCAAGGAAAGTTCATATAAAATCCCATTATGGGTTTATTATGAATAAAAAAATTCACATATTAGACAGAAAAGTTTAATCTTTACTTTAAATCAGATTTCGGATTTGTTCAACAAAAACAGAATGTATTCCATTAAAGTCCACAAATGCAGTTTCTTATTTTTCTATTATACTGGAGTGGAGTCAATCATTAATCTCCATTCATGCGAAAAGATAAATGTCTGAATCGAAGCAGCGTGATTCACAAAAATGCTCAGTGTACAGCCAGATTCGGAACAGAATCCTCTCTGTTCCTGTCTCGATGCATTCCCTGTGGTTTATTATCAGTTTTCCTCTGTGTTTTTGAGGTTTTATGATTGACTTTTGTTGTTAGTCCTCTCCAATTTTAGTTGCTTAACTTCATGTCCATAATCTTTTGTGTAGCCTACCCGTAAGCACCTCATTTACCTGTTTAATCGGGGGTTTACGCCATACTAAACACGTTATATTACTTTTATGACGGCGTGTCAGCGCAATGGGACACAAAAACCATATAGAACGTCAACAAACAAAGAAAAGACGGGACAACCACAAGACGCAAAAGAAAATCACCACAAGCCGATCGGTTCCGTGTTTCCCTTAGCTCTGGGAGCTCTCGGAGGGCAAACCCCAATCAAACAAACAAACCAACTGGGAGCTCTCGGAGTGAAATACCCTTGAGTGCGACGGCAAACCCCAATCAAACAAACAAACCAACTGAGAGCTCTCGGAGTGAAATACCCTTGAGTGCGACGGCAAACTCCAACCAAACAAACAAACCAACTTTGAGCTCTCGGGGAAAAGATTAGGTTGGCTTACCCTCATATGCGCCAAATGAACTTAAGTGCGGCTTTAAACCCCAACCGATCAAACAAACAGAAATCTATCACGGTAAATTTTGACACTTTGTGGCAGATCTTTAGCACACAGAAGCTCATAGACAATATGGTGCGTTTTGCCGTGAATGCAGAATTTCTTCTCTGGGTTTCCGTATATTAACGACTACATCATCCATGCAACGTCCGTTGAGAATGATAAATTAAACTTTATCGCGCAATTTGTCAATAGTTCCTGAACGAAGCTTTCGTATAGAAGCGTGAAATCGTTTATCATATAGTTGACCACTTTATTTCCTTATGAATCAAATGTTGTACCTACGTTATCAGGGAAAATATTTGAAGCGGTATCGAGCGATTATTCCGTGTCGACACTGATTCAAATCTGCAGGTTAACCTAGTCTATTCATACCATGTGGATATTTTAGACAAATGCTGCGGGAAAACATTCTTATTTTGTTTATGTATCTCCTCCTTGATAGCTTTCTGATTTAAGCCCCACTTCCTAATTTTTAAT
>JARFOD010012381.1:1255-11334 GCA_031763545.1 Mopalia muscosa
AAAATTTTCCTTTTTCCTTTTCTCTAAAATTGAACGAACCCCCCCACCCCCCCACAACAGTATGGATACAAAGTTGACTTTCATAAACATAAGTTAATTCGTTTCGAGGGTAGCACTTGTGTGGTTACCATGGTTACCATGTGCATTAAAAAACATTTAATTCAGTTTTGATGAGTTGTAGTTGGATCGAGGCGCCAACGAAACAATTGGTTGTGTTGTGTTTTACGCGGCTTTTAATGCTATTTCACTCATGTGTACCAACCCAGCGGGTGAGGGTAATCATGCACCTTCGGAGCACCTAAGACAAGACAGGACAATCATAGAACTGATGGAAACTCTTGCTTTATTTTATTCCATCGATATATTGCTCAAATTAGCTCAATTAATAAGTTAAACTTTCCTCTGCAACTATACAGGCGTTATTTTTGTTGGCCGACAATTTCTCTCACTGCGTAGCTGTTATCCGTCTCCTGTTGAAGTCGCCATTTCCGTCCTAAACATTGAACAAATGCGGTTTCAAATGATTGCTGCGGACCCGAATGTTCAAGCTGAGTATCCGCTTTATGCGTAAAGTCTAAACTGTAGGTGTTCACCCATGCAGATAGCAGGTAAACAATAATATATTTAACGTTGATATAACATTTGCGACACCGTTGAAAAAAACGTTTTTAGCCTTTATTTTTCTCAGCTTTTTAATGTTAGTTAAACTTTGTCATTGAACATTAAAGCAGTGAAAACCGCAGGTGTTCGTGCAGTTGGACCTAAATGTAATATAAATATTAGAAAATTTATCCGCCTGTTGAGTTGAAACCCGGGCCGGGTTGTCCAAATGCTCTGACGTCAAACGATCGTCGCCATGACGTCATGCACTTTTTCTTTCAAATCAACTAAAAAATCACTTATTTTGTCCGCGTTGTGTTGAGATTTCACAGTTTTCGTTTGTTTTTCATTCAGAATTTCCTACACTACATTTTCGTAGTCTGAAGTCATATGAAATTCGATTGGTTAATTTTATTGTGTCGAATAGTGTGCATCCGCTGGTAATTAGGTTTCCGGCAAAGGAATTGTTTGTTTTTGATTAATTCTCATACTGAAAGCTATTTATATTACGGCCGAGCATAAACTTGATAGCACAATAACGAGATGTGACATTTGGTGGGGGAAGTTGAAACGTTATCCTTTAAAGCGATGCTTCTTTCTGTAAAAAAAACTAAATAAATAAATAAAAAAACATAAAAAATAAAAAAAATATAAAAAAATAAAATGAAAAGCGTATATAGGTAAAACGAGCATCATTTTCCTGTGTCAAGACTTTGACTCGAAGATACAGCCGTGCCATCTTGTTCTGCATTTTTTTTTAAATTTGCTGATCTGGGGCTTACGCTGCGCGATGGTCGGACTGTTTATAGTGGGCCTACCCTTGACAGTTCACACACGTGGCAACCCCCCTTTACACTCAGCTACAACATGTTTTAAATGGCGAATCTCATATTCCGCTGAGCAAAAACTTATTGCTTTCGGTAATATTTTCCAAATCGGTTTGAATTCACAATACTGTAGTGTTTTATTAGCCAGTAACACACAAGGGTGTAAGTCGCGTGACGTCATGGACAGGGTTGCGGCACACGCGCAAAATGTCAGCTGCCAGTGGTCGTAAGTATATATATATCTGTAACCCACAGGTTCTTTATAAAATGAAGAAACGATAAGTCGACGCCATATTTAAGTATATTTAATGGTAACCTTTCAAAGGAAACATGGATTGTTGCAGCCACGAGCATAGCTTTACATTTATCGTCATGAAAACTGGTACATTCTCTCTCCGAGATGTCTGTACGACAATCAAAACGGCCCGAGAGTAAAGTCTACCCGATCAGGAATTTATCAAGAACATGACATAGTTCACATGTTAACTTGTTCACCATCGTTGTTCCGGAATTGTTAATCTTCGGAGAAATGTATCATAATGAATGAAGGAATTAACCATATTATAGCTAAATCGTGTAAAGCGAACTGTATGCAATCAGACTGCACTAACCTAACATGTAGCATATAGATGTCTACAAGCTAGTTAAAAGAAACAACTGGGATACATTAATTGTCAAAGAATCTGGCTAAATTTGAAACGAAGACACGGTAAAGTTCGCAAATAATAGTTGAAGTGTCCCGGGACAAGTGCACTAGTACATACTGCGAGTGATTGACCCGGGGTGGTTTAATCCCGTCGCATTGTATAGGCCTATGGGTGCATATGTTCTTTGATAGTCGGGACGTCTGAGTGATAGTCGTATCAGACAGATAGCATTGGTTGTATAAAGATAGAGTTATATGTTTTTTTAATCATATCGATTTGTTATCTCTGTTCATTTACAATACTTTAATAACGTTTTTGTCCTCTTATTATAGATCAAGATAGGGTGCCACGCCAAAGACCTTTGGTACAATATATAATAGAGAGAATTGATTAATGTTTTAAATATAATATGTCGACCGAAGCGTCCCAAACCGTCCCAAACCGTTAGACATCTTTGTGACGTGTAAAAAGCTATACATAAAGATATAAAAACCAAAAAAATATTGTCTGTTTTGATTTGTGTTTTGTGTCTTGTATTTAAATAAGCCGATCTGTTTTCTGGTGTGATTTTATTCTGTTCTGTGATTGTCCTGTCTTGTCTTTGTTCAATGCCAGTAGCGTCGACGTTCACGATTACCTTCGCCCTGTCGGCTGGTACGTATGAGTAAATTAGCCTTAAATATGGCGTAAAACACAACACAAACAAATATTTCGTTAGCGCCTCGATCCAACTACAACTCATAAGAAAAGAATTAAATGTTTTAAGATAATATATAGTTGCCAATTTAATAACAAAAAGGAGACTATTTCACAAGGAGACTGAGACTGTAAAATATAAATACACAGGGACTTTGCCTTGATGTCATTTAGCTGTAGATACCAGTTACCAAAATTAAACAAACAAACAAATTATAAAGGTACTAACAAGTATAATCATTTTTAAATGAATAAAATTGTTCACTTTTTTGTTGACCTACATAACAAATTTTCAAGATTTTATGCACCATGTGGCTTTTTGTAAAAGTAGAGCCCATTCGTCTTTTCCTGGTAAGACAGCATTGGCGCTGGTTTATCCCAAAGCCCCCAGTGTGTGTTAAAACGCCGCGGCTACATGGCACTTGATGGTTGCAAAATGTATCGTTCTCTTATACATTACTACTGGTGACAGCGGTCAAATTCTGTCACTGTGTTTTCGATACCGATATTTCCGAACCGTATTTTGTTATATACGACTGGAAGGGAGAATTTGCATTGTTTAAAAAACTTTCCCGTGATATTTGCACTGGAAAGAATAAAGACTGTCACCAGAAATTGATTGAATTTTGAAATATCTCGGACCACATGACCTGACTTATAGGTATATGCCCTCGCAATACACAGCAAGATAACAGGTTGAAAACACGCATATCACGCAAAACACGGAGCGAAACACATCGTGTAGAAGACATGTAATACAAAATATCAGCTTTGTGTGGCCTCGTAGCTTAATGGGCGTGACGCAACAAAAACGCCTATATACCAACCAATGCATGTAGGCCTAAACATTACACTCAAAACTTTAATTTTACTTTTTAGATATGTAATAGGCCCTACGAAAATATTTGCGTACTCTAACAGTAGCCTAAAGAACGACACTAAAACCACCATCACAAATTGAAATGTTTCGCACATTGAAAAAAAAAAACTAAGTGCTTATTGGTTTGATCTTTAATATAATTCCCTAGAGCCAGAGGGCTAATTTATAAACATAACATTAACTGTTCGATTTGAACATAAATGTTAAATTAGAATTATTTTAATTCTCATTTACATAGTAAGGCAGGTTTGAGCCCCTTTCTCTTTTTCGTATGTTGGTAAATGTTTTCGGTCATGTACATGTAATCAGTTAGAAGGGGTATAGGGTTAAGTTGATATATCCCAAAATTGTTCATCTTACTTGGAGTGAGTGTCAAGAAGAGAAATGGTAGGAATGTTAACAAACTCAAACACTGCGTAAATGACAAGCAAGACCTAGCCTACGAAATAAAAGTATAAAATGATACACTTAGTAAATGTGAATGTATAAATCCACATACGGTACCCCGGTACTTAAAAACGTAAAATTAAGTTTCAGTGCTTCAAACCGAGTTTTTTGATAGAACTTTGTAGTCATACATATAAAAACCAGATCAATCACATGGAAGATACAGCATAAAAAAGGCGCTCATATAGATGGCACCCTTTTTGTGGATCAATATAAAAAGTGATTAAGAACAATTAACTTTGTCAGTAGCCTAGGCCCTTCGGTAGCACAATGTATAGGGCTAATTCCTCCGTCTTAGCCTTACGTATCTAAACCCATTGTGCTAGCCCTGCGGTAGCTTTAAAAATAATTTCTTTGATATGCACATGTACGAGATCACTACAAAGTCCGAATGTAGGCCCCTATTATAATTACAGGTGTAATTTGTAATTTTATTAAGTGTACTTACACATGATGTATTTCGCCTGTAAAAAGGGCGACAACTCTAGATGATGATTAGTGAAGATGGCGGTCAAAAACGCACATGAAAATTAAATAACTTTCTTACCAACGATCACAATACATGATATGAGTCACAAACGGTATGTTTATTAACATTAGGTAAACTTCAATCTTTGAAAACTGAATTGTATATGAACAATTATTTAAAATGACATAAAATACAGAACTTTTGCCTGTAACTCACTAGTTTTGTGTTAAAGCATTATTCAGTGATCATTTTTCGTGTTTTGATACAAATTATCAAAGTATTATGAAGTGTCCATAAAAAGCAAATTTTTATATTGAAATAACTTTAACAAAGCAGCAATTTTGGAAATCTCAGAGCCAGTTCATTCAAGATAAAAAAAAAAAAAAAATCTTCTTCATCATGCCTAGTGTAGTTACTCTTAGTTGATGAATTTTGCTAGTCAAAACTTTCCACTTAATAATCTCTCCCATGTTAAAATTCACAATTTCTACCTGTCATTTTAACATTTTTTTTTTTTTAAGTGAAAAGTTGAAAATAACAGATGGAGGGGTCTCTATCTAAGACTGGACCCTCATAAATGTAACTAGGACCGTAGTCAAAAAAGCGCTGGGTTTCATGTTTGAAATGAACAGGAGAGCTGAAAATCGCTCATCTTGCTGGTTTTAGGAGAGTACTTTTTACATTTACCTTACATTACCACCTGCAGCCGTGGCTTAATGGTTAAGTGCCCATGTCCATGGCTTAGTGGAACCATGTGGATTGGTAATCCTACTCCAATTTACTGCCGCTGAATGTTGCGTAAAACACCAATCAATCAATCAACCAATTTTCTGTTCACAGGATCGAGACAGTCTGTCGACTTTCTGGTGTATGAATGAGTCACATGATGTGGTTTGGCGATCGCAGGTGTGTTTTTTACAAGGTCTAGTTTCGGTTTTCCACTGAATGCGGAAAAGAACAGTAAGAAGTGGACAATTCGTCATCATATAAGTGAGTACACTGTTACCCTTGAGTACGCTCCCCGTGAGGGAGCGGGTGGGCCATGGCCCTGCAGAATACTCCCTCGGCTTCCTCAGTCGATCGCAAGAGGCGAGAAAAGAGGTTGCTTTCTGTTGCCCTGGTGTTCGAAGAGCTAAAGGGTAATGGAAAGCAGATTTATTTGGGATGTTCTGTATTTGTGTCCGTCGTCATATAAGTGAAATACCCTTGAGTACGACGTTAAACACCAATCAAACAAACAAACAAACAAATACTCTGAGTGTCTGCTGACTAATCCTACTTCTATGTACCGTCCATGGGTTGGAGTCTGTGTGGAGAACATAATTATTAATGGTATACATCCCTGGCTGTATATAAGTGAAATAACCTTAAGTACGGCATAAAACACCAATCAATCGATCAATCAATCAATCCATGATGAAACAACAAACTACATCCCATTTTTCTGAAGAAATTTTCCTTTTCCAAGCAACCTGATATTTGCATTTTCCCCTGGTTTGCTGATTTTTTAAAATACATAAATGTGCCTTAGTGAAAAATAAAGCAAAATTGCTTTAAAACACAATCTTCATTGATTATTGGATGACAACATTGGTTAAAATGAGTAGCAAAATGCAAATTTAGATGAAGACTGCTAATTGCAAACCATTTGGGAAACCTATAAATCTATGATTTGGTCATAGGTGGTTCCTACACCCATTTGCCTGACATGCCATCATATGAGTGAAAGAACCGTAAGTATGGCATTCTACCCCAATCAGACAAACAAACAAACACTATTTTAAAGGCAACAAAATTGAAAAATACATGTATATTCTTTCCCAATTACACTACATTCCAAATATTTGGGCCCCTCTGTCTAAGGGGAGTTTGTTTGAAGAGTAGCAATACTGTCTTTACTTAGCACTGGGGAAAAATTAACTTTCCAGCATTATGGAAATGCTTCACATCTCGGTTGTGCTAGTGTCAATTTTTGTCAGAATGTACCACCGTCATATAAGTGAAATGTCCTTAAGCACTGCGTAAAAGTACAATCAATAAATCCAAATATTTGGACATTGTTTTCATCTGCTGTACTCTAACTGATTCAGATTACAATTAAAACAGAAAATAAATGTCTTTTTTATAACTGCCCTCTGGCTAAGGGCAGTTTGTTTGGAGAGTAACATTGCTGTCTTAACTCCGCAATGAATAGAGATACACTTTCCAACATTATCAAAACACTTCACATTTTATAGGAGAACGACGTTACACCCCAATCTAACCCAATCTAACGAACAAACAATCACATTTAATGGTTGTGCGAGTAACAATTATTATTGCATACACCAGCGATGCCGATACATAAGTGAAATACCCCCAAAACATGGTGTAAAACAAACAATCTATTAACAGTATACCCCATTAGTATTATTTTGACATTCCCTATTCAACAATTTGAGCCTTTTTATCATAAAAAAATTCAGGGGCAGGGTATTACATTGAAGCAGACATGTCACTCTCAATTTCTAGCTAACCACAGAAAGGTTAAGATTTCTCCCAATATTTTTAATAAGCAACTTGTTTTTTTAATTGAATGAAACTAATTCAATCTTTGTTTGCATACATAATTTAAAAAAAAAGTTTTTAGATTGCACTTTTAACTTGGCAACATTCTAGAATGCTTAGTTTTTTTGTGAAATTGTTTGTATTATCAAGATTATGAAATGAAGATTGCAAAAAGGTAATAAAAGGAAAAAGTCTAAATTTGACCCCTGACTGGCAGTCGAATCCTAAAACAACATCATAAAGACAATCTGTATTGATTTTTATTTTCCGCAATGGTTAAAAAAACACAAAAAAAACAATGAGAATATTTTTATTTTTAAAAATATTTTAAGTGAATTTTTTAACTTTACTCCAGACATGTTAATTAAAAAGGTCAAACTGGTAATGATTAGTTAGATTTATTGAGCATAGTTTGGAAGCTGCACATAGTAAATTTACAATGTGGCCACCACCCCCAATCATGTCATAATACTGAAGTCCACTGATGAGTTAGAAGGGATAAGTTTAGATAATAACTTAAATTTTATAGTCACAGGCGATAAACTTTGCAATTTGTTTCCAAATTATTTCCTTCCAGTATTTCATCATTTTCAAGTAAGGGAGGTAAGACAGTGGATAATCCAATAAAAGCAAACAGAACAAAAAAATGATGACTGCATAAATTATGCATACATGTAGAATTGAATTAAAAGTTGGGCAGAGCACAATGTATATTCCTTATTCCTTAGTCTTAGCCCTACATCCCCCCTACCTCTCAAAACAAATATTTGATTTTTATGAGATTTTTTTTTAGAGACAATTTACAATTTTATTTTTCGCAAAGGGAAACTTAAGTATGTCAACTAATTTGAGAAAGTCAAATAAAACTGTGTATAAACACCACTACAGAAAATATGAGTAATTGTGTCTATGGTATAAAAAAAATGCAGAGAAAAATTAAACCTATGTTTTTAGAGGCCGGAGATTGAGTTTTTCTAATTTTTTTACAACGTCACAAGTAACCTGAATTTATCCCTGTATGAAAGTAACAGGCAATCAAATTCCTTTTAGATTGTCCAACAGTGAGCCATGAAACTCTCCAAACCTGCTGCCCGCAGCAGTGGCTTAGTGGTAGCATGCGTGCTTCCTAAATTGAGCTTGCTTCGATTTACTGTTCACGAGTTTGAGTCCGCCTGTTGACCCTCAAGTATATGAGCGAGTCATATGTTGTGACTCTGGTGGTTTTTACGAGGTTTCCTCTCGGTTTTCCACCGTATTAAGGCTAGGTGCAGTGTGAAGTGGACAATTCGTCGTCATATAAGTGAAATACCCTTGAGTACGACGTTAAACCCCAATCAATCAAACAAACAAACATTGTCAATACAGCTGATTTCCTTGCCTGATGCAATCTGTCGCTTTATTCACCAGTAAAGGCCTTTACAACGAAAAAAGCTAATCATTGTTCGCATTGAAACTGCCGTTGAAATAAATGAAAAATGCCTAACTCACAAATAAAGTAAGACCTGCGGTTAGCCACCGCGAAAATTCCCTTCAATTTGTGCTCATAATCATTACAAATCTCGCTGAATAAAAGAATAACTTTTCACATTCTGTAAGCAGCGTTACTTTAGACTGTGAAGAAAATATTGCTGTCAGTCTCCTGTGGACAAACGTCAACCATAATTATATATCGTATTACAGTCATAGACTCGTATCAGGATTTACAGATTAACTGTCAACATTCTGGTTCTCTGGGACGTTTAATAATGAATCGCGAATAAAAATCTTTTAATGTTTAAAAACACTGACTTAGACAAAATATTTGACAAGTCGTTTGTCACTGAAATCCAGAAATTAAGAACACCAAGACAATGCGCTAGACTGTTTCGGCAAAAAAATTCAGACGTGTTTCTGACCTATGAGCTAAGTTATATATATAGGCAACCATTTTACAGTAAGTTTTGTTAAAATAGCACTCAAGATATCACGGTTCTGATATTCGTCTGGTCTTCTAAGCAGCTTTAAGTCTTACCTTTGTTAATTATTCGTTTGCGAGACACCGCCGTCCTTATCGCCAGGTTTTAATTTTTTCAGAATGTCGTCTTCCTGACAAGTTCTCTTTTTGAAAAGCTCCGCAGAAAGGATAACAAATTCCCCGAAGTCTATGTTTCCGCTCCCTGTAAAATGCCAAAGATGATTGGTGTAGAACTTTTATCCTAAGTCTCGTTTTCCTCTAAACGGCTTGTGGATACTTCGTCACTTTGAATATCCATCTTTCAGAAGCGTAGTCTGTGTAGCACATTGAATAGGACTAATTCCTTTGTGTTAGCCCTACTCAACCCATGTCGACGGTTGGAAATTGATCTGCCGCTATCGCCGAATTCCAAAACATATATCTGATTCCTCTCTGATTTTTTTATGGACAATAGAGTCACAATAATGTTACTCCTTCTTTCTTTCGTGACGTTTAAAAGTTTTAATTGAGATTCTCGCCCGAATTGACACGTAAAGGTTATCTCCCTTTGTAACAATAAGTTTGAAAGCCACACGAAAAGAAATATTGCAGGTAAGTAAAATACAAGTCATTGATTTCAATGTATCAAAATTCAGAGATAAATCAGATATATGTTTTGAGAGACCAGCGATAGCAGCGGACCAGTTTCACTACCGGTAGGGCCTACAGGTTTATATCTTCTTGCTATCTGAGAAATGATGTCTATGTTCTTGCTACCGGTATCTGAGAAATGATGTCTATGTCCTTGCTATCTGAGAAATGATGTCTATGTTCTTGATGTCTGAGAAATGATGTCTATGTTCTTGCTATCTGAGAAATGATGTCTATGTTCTTACAATCTGAGCAATGGTGTCTATGTTCTTACAATCTGAGCAATGATGTCTATGTTCTTGATGTCTGAGAAATGATGTCTATGTTCTTGATGTCTGAGAAATGATGTCTATGTTCTTGCTATCTGAGAAATGATGTCTAT
>JARFOD010012392.1:0-11334 GCA_031763545.1 Mopalia muscosa
GGAATGCAGCTTAATATGATGCTAAACTACTTAAATATCACATTTTGCAATGCTTAATCAGCTAACATTCTTAATAAACCCTGTCCAGTAAAGAAGGGCTTAATGTCGCAGCTATAGTGATTCTACACTTGTTCATTTATATGATGACAGACTGTCCATCTTTGTCTAATTTCAATGGAAAACCAAGAGGAAACCTCTTTAAAAAAAACAAAAAACACCCACACAATTGCTGGAGCCATATCATGGGACTCCTATAAAGTGAATACTGTAAATGGTACATGGAGGTAGGATTAGTATGTGCACATGCTTACCACTAAGCCAGGGCTGCCCCTTTTTGACATTTCCAGGGTCCCATAATAAGATAGGATGGATTGACTACTATTTATCGTAATAAGCAGGATTGTCAAGAATGAGTAAAGGCAATTTGCTTCAACAGTTAATCCTATATTCACCCTGTATGGAACATATGTTTAAGTTCAGTAACCATGGTAACCAAAGACATATCAGACTGATAGGTAATTGACGACTTGCAAAACCGGAAACCAAGGTATCAACAATTTTTTTTTATACAATGCAAATCAATTTGGTTACCAGGGCAAAACAGCCTACACTTGAAGAGATATGTGCGTATTTTTATTATAAAAAATAGGATAGAATTGTAATTTATGTGAGTATTTGTATGGCTGTTTGGTGTATTCAACATAAATTATGTGTACACAATACTCCAAGTAGGGAGGTTGCAATGGTAACAACCAATAGGATCAATGGTAAAACGGATTGGTAAGTTTGTTTGTTTAATTAGGATTCAATGCTGTACTTAAGGTTATTTCACTCACATGGTGATGTGCCAGCCAATTGGATAAAGGAAACCACCCCTGCCACCACTGGCATCACACAAAGACAGAACAGGACAAATACAAGACACCCCTAGGAAAATACAAAGACATCCCAAACACATCGGCTTCCCGTTCCCCTTAGCCTAGAAAGCACCAGGGCAACAAGAAGCTCCCTTCATCCACCCGAAACTGATTGGAGCTAACCAAACAAGACGATACTGGTCATACCAGAACACACCAGTTTAACGTCAAACTGAAGGGAATTCCACATGACAACAAATTGTCCACTGCACCTTGCCTTATTACGGTACCTTGAAAAACACCCCGCGTTTGCTGGAGCCACAACATTTGGCTCCTATATCTGATGGTTGACAGGCAGATTCGATCCAGTGAACGGAACATCGAAGCAGGTTCAGGCTGAATGTGAAGTATTAGAAAATGAATGTGTCACCAGTGCTATGTAAACACATTCACTACAGCCAGACTACTATACTCATGACAAGTATATGACTTTGGGCCATCCGATCTTTTCAGCAATGGGAAACTTTAAAAACTATTTCTGTTTTTCGAGAATAGAGAAGTCACTTTCTGGGCACCATGTAACAGCAGCTGGATCCTTACCGTTTGTTTGATCGGGGTTTAAAGTCGTACTCAAGGGTATTTCACTTATATGACAACGGATTGTCCAATTCACACTGTACACAGCTTTATCACGATGGAAAACCAGGAGAAAACCTCGTAAAAACCATCCCAGCGATTGCCGGAGCCACAACCTGTGACTCCCTCATATACCTGATGGTCGACAGGGGGACTTGAACCAGTGAACGGTAAATTGAACCAGGTTCAGTTTAAGCAGCACTCGCTACCACTAAACCACGGATCTTAACCTTAGGGAGAGAAGAAAGATCATGTTGGAATACCATTGAAGGCAGATTGAGTGGCAAATGTTATTGCCCGTTAGTGTTGGGTTAATATCAAAATCAATTTTTTCGAGTAAAAGAAAAAAAAAATCTGCCGGACGAACTCCATGAAAATATAGGATACCCCATAGCTGTATATTTTAAAGTTTGGTACCATGACTTAACAGGACTAGGATTGAAACAATGTGCCCTCAAAACAGGATATGGGGAAGCAATAAATGTAAACATAAATCTGTAAAAATCATGTGAGAGTCTGCCACTGTCTTCAGTCATGTGGTAATCAACTCCTGAACTATTGCTCGGGATCATTTACTTAAACAAGCTTTCGCCCCACTTCCTGGGAACTTTCTCAAGCAAAAGACTATTTGTTTGGTTGTTTGATGGTGTTTAATGACATACTTAAGGGTATTTCACTTATATAACGACGGATTGTCCTCTTCACAATGTACAAAGCCGTATTAGGGTGGAAAACCGGGAGGAAACCTTGTAAAAAAAAAACAACCTTGATTGCCGGAGCAACAACATGTGCCTCGCTCATATACCTGATGGTCGAAAGGCGGACTCAAACCTGTGAACCAAGCAAAAGATACCCTGACAAAGATAGGTCAGTCGGTCATGTAAGATATGACGTGAATTTCAGTGTCAGGTTTAGGGTTAGTGTAAGGGTTAGGTTTCGTGTTGCCCTTCAGAGTTAGTATCAGGGTTAGGTTTAGTATTAACCCTAACCCAGAACTAAACATTCACATATATCTTACATGACAGATGACCCAAATGTAGCTGTACATGTAGGCTTTACATGTTTGTTCAATGCACTGTTCATTCAAGAGGTTTACTGCAGAAATGCTTTTTCTAATTGGTTTCTGTCCCATAATTTATCAACGCATTTTCTGTCATCACATGGACAGTTCATCTATATATTTCATTCTAAAGAAATATTGAGATAACTTGATAAACCCTGTAAATCTGCCTATGAGATTTGGTTGGCTTAAGTAATTATTTTAACTCATGATTTCCAACACATTAAAAGGCAGAGTTTGCCGTAAAAACTTTTACAAAAGGTCTCTCTCGTGATGTACAGCTGATTTAGGCAAAAATATGAAATGGGTCAAAAATTGAGTGACGCATTTCCGTCATGTAAGATGACGTGAATTTCAGTGTCAGGGTTAGTGTATGGTTTAGTTCAGGGTTAGGTTTCCCCTTAGTATAAGCACTGGTTTTAATATTAACCCTAACCCACAAATTTCACATATATCTTACACGACTGATAGGCCTATTTTATTAGGGCAACAAAATCAAACTTTGATATAGTTCCTTTCGATAAAACACACAAAAACATAATAAAGACCAGATTTTTGTAATGAACATTTATTTTTAAGTGTTTGTATATACAATCCAATGATTTATAGAACCAGAAAATGTGTTAGTTAAAGAAAATACTCAACTTGTCCTTGAAGAAAAAAAAACACCTTTTCACAAAATTTGTACAACCAAATTTTTTTTCTCTCTGAGTTGGGCAGTGTATCATACAGCCCCAAAACCTGGATATTTATCATCACCTCAAAAGGATGAGGAAGGACAAACCATGTGACTGAACATGACAAATCAAAGGAATGTTTAGTTCACAAAAGTTTAAAATCCTTTTGAACAATCTCTACCAATGCTGATTGTATCATTAGGCCCAGTGGGAGATATATATTGGTTTCATTATCCATGTTACAGGGCAGAGAAAGGGACTGACAACAGTTGACTAAAGATGATTTAATCTGGAATACAAGACCGGTTACAGAATGACCAAATCTTGTGTTTCTTGTTAAACTTTCTTAGATTTCTGTGGCTGTTTTCCTGTATTCTGTATAAAATATTAACAACCTTGTATTCTTATTAATAGGACTGTGAAAATTGTGACCCACGCTAGACAATTGGGGTTTGACAGGACACCAGGGCTGGCCCCAATCCATAAAATGTTCTTATCCCAAGTTCCTCACAACCGTCATGACGACCAGTTATGAAGGTACCAAGCCATTTAGGTAGCATTAATACTTGATGCTTATTTCATTCAGGTGATGGCGGGCCAGTCCAATGGCTGTATGATTGTCCATTTCATACTGTCCTCGCTGTGGAATACCCAGTGGAAACCTCCTAAAAACCACCCCTGTGTTTGCCAGAGCCACATTGTGTGACTGGCTCATATACTGGAGGTCAACAGGGGGATGCCATTCTGTGAGAGTCTATCGAGTTCGATGAGTAAGGGGACATGCTTACTACTTAACCATGGACAATGGGCCAGAAATAATAAAAAAAACACTGCAAAACATCTTGCATATAACATTCTACCATAACAATACAAGCTCATCTTTATTTCAGTAGCAGTTTCAATAAGCGACGTACTTAACAGAGTTTTTTTCACAGATGACAAATCTTATAAATTCCTGTTTTGGTACATACATGTTCCTACATCTTTATTTTAACAGAACACAATTTAACAGCTGTTCCCAATATGCACCCAAACGTTTCAACATTGACTTGAACTCATATACATAGACATGTACACACTAAACTACAAGTTCAAGAAAATAGGAAAGTTTCTTCAGTATTTTTTGGTTCAGTTTTTTTTGGCTCAGTCTTAAAACAAATGAGGCTGGTGTTGATAAGTACAGAAAAAATTATGACCGGCAGCTAACACAGCTTTTCTGTAACCGAATTTCCCCAAAATGTCATCTTTATTCAAAGAGAATTACTTTGAAATGAAGTAGCGGATAAAGCAAAAAAATGCAAAAAAATGCCATTTACCCAAAAAAAAAAAAAAAAAAACGACATCATGGCCAAAGTACATGTAAAGCTTCTTTTTCAAGCTTTCACTTTTTTAAATGTAAGTTAAACACAAATTTTAATTAAATATATTATTGGATTTTATCAAGTTGAAAATAGGAGGGAAATTTGAAGTAGGTCACTGGACCAGTTGATCTAGGTCATTGGGTTACATAATTGGGTCAGCAGGTCAATATACATGTGATCTATATGAAATATATACTCAATGATATCTATGAAAAATGATGGAAGTACATAAAGTTAGTAATAAATTGTTTAACACATAATTGGCATATAATTTACCGTTACACAAGAAAATCTAATCTAAACTTTTTAATACAATACTCCCTGCTATTTGGACCCTTACAATTGAAAATAAGCTTGGCATGCAATTTGTATTTATTATTTTTTTTATATTATTTTTTTTTTACATTTTTTGTAACAATACCAAGAAGCACTATTAGGGCTATTTCCACAACAAAATTTCCAACCATTCACAGAAAAAAACGATAATAATTTATGTACATTTTCATATATAAAACTGGCAAATTCTGCAACAAAAATAATGACACTTTCTTAAAGTAAACTGTCTTCTGTCGCAAGACAAAAGACAGTTTTCTGAAATTTTAGCACAAAACGAAAAGTTTCTATTGGAAAGACTTAATCTGGACAATCCGTTGTTTTTCCTTCTAAATTTTAGGAATTTAGCTTTATAGTAGAGCTTTTTAACACTTTTTTACACAAAAGAAAAACAAAATCACCAAAGTTTTAAGAGATCTTGTAAGCTTTGAGAAACTGAACAATGTTAAATTGTCATGATTTTTCTCGAAGAAAAAAGAATATTTACATATATATTAATAGCACATGTCATTATGTTATTTAACCATTATTTGATTTTTAGACTGCACAAAAAATATACTTTCAAATCTTCTAATATCATTTTAGCTTAAAATAAGTGTTTATAAATGTAAACTGTATATATGCTTATTACATCTTTACTAAAATTTGCAAAATCTTTTTTAATATTATAATTCATAGAGAGTTGATATTCAGAAAAACAAGCTCCAACCTTGCCCATCTGCGGGATAAAAAGTTTGATGGCCATCCAAAAAAAAAAATCAAAAAATTTAATTAGTTAATCAACGTTTTATGTTTGCTTGCAGAACACAAGTAATAGATGCTCTTCAAAAAAATGTCGGAAAATATTGATGGAATAACACGAAATTTATCACAGTCCGCAGCTCAATTGTTTCTAGAGAAACAGTGGTTTAAGAAACTTCTAAGTAGGTTTAGCTTTATCGTAAAATTTTGAATCATATATTTGATGGGGAAAAAGCAAAACTCACAACATAAGTAAGGTTGCTTTTCCATTTTCATTTAAGAAGTTTGCTGACAATCCAGATATGTCGAGCTGGTTGTGATGGCAACCAGTCTCTGTGTGATAAGCAATTCTCATTGGTGTTCATCTTAAACTGATTCATATCCTTTGTGATTTCTGCGTCGACCAATCAAATAAGCAATGAGCACGATTACAACCAAACCAGCTAGGGCTGCTCCTACAGCAATGGGAACGACACTGTTTGTTTCAGTGTCAGCTGCACACTCTTCAGCTGTGGAGGTAAAAAAAGTAAACAGTTATTTAAAAGAAGTGTAAACTTTCTCATCTGGTAACAGATTTTCCAAAAACGTATTTCATACTCAAAATTATTCAGTAAAATGATGGCTTTGGATTCCCATTGGTTAATCCAAAACATATTCCTAATTTGTTGAAATGGACATGAAAATAAATGACCAATACTATTGAAAAGAAATAACAGACAGTTCTGTTTGTTTGATTGGTTGGAGTTTTAAGAAGTATTAAATGCCATTTAACAGAACAGTGTCCAAATTCAAAGGAAGCAGATTGTTTGTTCGTTTGATTGGTGTTTAACATTGTAAGCAAAGGGAGAAGAAATCCAAAAGCCTTTTTCTCAACTTTGAATAGGCTTTATGCAGTATTTGAGGGCATGCCAGTCCAAATAAGTGAAGGAAAGCACATTAACGTCACTAGCCACAAAAAGACAGGACATTCCGAGGACAACACAACAGAGGAGCACTGTTTCTCCACACAGGGCCCAGTTGCTCGCAGATTAACATCAGATTAAATCTTTAATAGCAGATATAACAAACAGGGTGTCTCAAATGGTTTCTTGATTGTTTATTTGTTTGATTGGGGTTTAACGTCGTACTCAAGGGTATTTCACTTAAATGACGACGGAGTGTCCACTTCAGTATGTCCCTTGCTTTATTGCGCCAGAAAACCGAGAGGATACCTGGTAGAAACCACCCTGTAATTGCCGGAGCCACATAGTGTGACTCAGTCATATACCTGATGGTTGACAGACGACCCCGTGAACGGTAAATTGGAGTAGGATTAGGAAGCGTACAGGTTACCACTAAGCCATGGTAACGGGCCCCATATTGGTTGTCTCAAAGACACCCAGAATTTTATCAGTGATAAACGTCTTACTAAAGGGTATTTCACTCATATCTCCCAACATCTAATTAGCCCCCCTTAACACAAGGATAAATGTGAAGGGTCAGAAAATTTATTATCTTTTACTGTAAAGTAAAGTTTTTTTGTTAAGGGTTTATGGTCGTACTCAAGGGTTTTACACTTATATGATACTGGATTGTCAACTTTACATTTGAATTTGAAATTTACTTTAAATTTGGTCAAGAACCAATAGGAAACCTTGTGAAAACCACTGCTGCCTGATGGTTGACTCCAGGGACGCAAAGAAAAGTATGTTTGTTTGATTGGTGTTTAATGTCGTACTCAAGAGTATTTCACTTATATGACGATCGACAGAAATACAGAACATCACAAATAAATATGCTTCCCATTACCCTTTAGCTCTGCGAACACCAGGGCAACAGAAAGCTCCTCTTTTCTCGCCTCTTACGATCGACCGAGTAAGCCGAGGGAGTATTCTGCAGGACTGGCCAACCCGTAATAATTGTCAACTTTACACAGTTCTTTGCTTAAATTTGGTGGATAACCGATAGGAAACCTTGTAAAAACCACTGCAGTCATAGACAGAGCCACTTTGAGTGACTCATTTACATACCTGATGGTTATTATATGGACGTAAAGAAAATGGAAATGTGTGAAACTGAACTTGATACTGTCGACAGACGACATGCTGATGATGCTTTCTGTCGGGTTATACATACCATTATCACCAAAAAGGTTGGGTTCCTTAGGATCCGTGTTAAACGCGACCAATCGTAAGTCTCTGGTGATCAGGTTTACACTGGGGTTGATGTTAAAGGTGGACTCAGCCGAGCATTTGTAGTATTTATCAGAAGAGGTCTCGTACACCTTCTGGTTCGTCAAACTAAATGTGTAGGATTCTGTGAACAAATACAAAAAAGGGTTTGTAAATACCAGAATCAACTGCTAAAGCAGGCATCCATTTTCCGACTGTTTAAGCTTTTTTTCACTCATACAAAATAAAAGCTTAATTTCCCAATAGGTTTGTTTGGGGTTTATCATCATATTCAAGGGTATTTCACTTCTATGATGACAGGTTGTCCACTTCACTTAGTTTCTTGACAAATTACTGTTGAAAACCGAGGGGAAACCTTGTAAAAACCACCCTCAGAATTGCTCCATTGTGGGAATCCATTATATACTTCTTGGTCAACGGACAGACTTGATCCTGTGAACTGTACATGAAAGAAGGGTAAGGAAGCACACATGCTAACCACTAATGATTCAGTGGAAAGATTTATTCATTAGTATTTTATGCAAATTTTAAGGGTATTTTACTTATTTGATGCTGGTGAATTCCAGCAGTAATTGACACTAGCACAAGAATCAAATATAAAATGTTTTGATAATGTTTGAACTTCAATTTCCCTCCAGCATTGTTACTCTCCAAACAAGCTGACCTCAAACAGGGGACATTGGGGAATAAGACCGCGGTAGACAACACGGTCAATTAATACAGTTTTGTTTGTTTGTTTGATTGGTGTTTAACGTCGTCCTCAAGGGTATTTCACTTATACGATGACGGATTGTCCACTTCACACGTCACCTAGCATTATTACGTTGGATAACCGGGAGCAAACCAAACAAAAAACAAAAAAAACACCAAAAAATGTGATTGCCGGAGCCGCAACATGTGACTAGCTCATATACTCAGGGCAACAGGAAACTTCCTCCCAAACTTCCACAGCTTTACCAGGAATAGAAACATTGACTGTCCTTACCGCCAGGATCCTTAGCGTCCTCAAAGATCTTCGGGTCCAGAGTATACGCAACAGTGATGTTCTGTACGAAGAATGTAAAAGTGTCGGCACCAACTGTACTCGATACTTTACTCTCTTTCACAAACTGAAACTCTATGGAGAATTTCTTTTCCTTGTATTTGACAATGATGAATTCAGCAGTCTTGTTTTCAGAGCTGCATTGTCCTACAGCGGGCTGATCCCTCTTTATATTAACATTCTTAGTTTTATTCTGTGTTGAAAAAATATTTTAAAAAATAAAAATATTAAAGCTTTTTTCAAATTCTGATTTTGAATAAATAATATGACTGCTCTATACAAAATACACCAGACAAATATATAATTTTTTTTTTAACGTTTACATCCAGTTTTCCAATACTGCAAAACTGTACAACCCAAAAATGTTACGATTTTTGTACTTCATGTTAACAAGTTCCACAAATAAAAATAACAGGTCTTCTGATATTTATGCTGAGATTAAGATTAAAGTTGTAGACAAAATAATGTTCTTCCATAGCCAACAGATTTATTATACACATTATAACATACTACCCTTAGCCAGAAAAGGCATCGTGGAAACAACTCCAGTCTCTAGCCAGCCGAATGGGTGAAGGAAACCACCCTGAAAAAACAAGGGCAAGAAACAAAGACAAGGTGGGACAAATACAGGACAACAACATGGCGCAATACAGACATAAGAAACAGATTGGCTTCCTGGTCCACCAGAGCAACAGGTAGCTCACTCCAACCAACCACCCCTTAGCAAACAGACGATGGAGGATACTCACAAGACAATAATCACACAACAAATCGGCTTCTTGTTGCCCTGGTGCACTCCGAGCAACAGGAAGCTCCACCTAACTACCTGCAAACAGAGTTTGTTTGTTTGATTGGTGTTTAACGTCGTACTAAAGGGTATTTCACTTATATGACGACGGATTGTCCACTTCACACAGCCTTATTACGGTGGAAAACCCGGAGGAAACCTTGTAAAAACCACCCAGCGATTGCCGGAGCCACAAAGCAGCAAACAGAGAATAAACCTTGTGAAAGCCCCGCACCAATATCATAACTTATTCTATCAAATATTATTCAGACCAGCTACAATCCATAAAAATTAAATAAAATATGTGAACAGTTTTATGTTAATTTAGCATACCTTACTGTCCTTATCGAGGTAGTTGACCTGGAGAGTGAAGGCAGCAGACATGGAGATACATGTAATGTTGCCATCAGAGACTGTGAAATTACCGCTGGTGGGAGACTTAGGGGGGAGATCGTCACAATTTCCACCTATCAACAACATTGACAAGCATTTTTCTTAATCATGTGTAAAAAAAACTGTGTAATAGGCAGAACATAAGGAAGGAGGTTTTTGTTGCTTTGCTTGGGGTTTAAAGTTGAATTCAAGGGTTTATGACAAATTGTTCACGTCCTGTAGCCATATCTAACAAAAAGCTCTATATCTACCAGCGTAGTGGATCAGTACTGGCTATACTGTAAGCCGATTGCTTGTTATACGAGTAAGGGAGGGAAGGCTGCCCATGCTTTAACATTGCAGGTTGCTGATTTTCAGGAAATTGGTTTTCAGATCGTTTCATTAACATTTACCCGTTAATTTGCAATATTCCCTATACCGCCCACGTTAAAAATCGTGGATTGGCCCTCCCTTGCCATAAACTGAGGTTTATTCGCAAAGGGATGTCACTCTGTTGTCCTAATGTAATAACTGGAAAACCCCGTATTCCTGTGAAATCATTAAGTATCTGCAAAAAAGGGTAACAGTTTCACTCAAAACTTGGGTCGAAGCGCTTTGGTGAAATAAAACTTTCCAAATTTAAAAAAAAATTATTAACAATTGACCAATCAAAACTCTGCAAATAAGAGTAATTCCGCTGAAATCGTTAAGCATCTGCAACATGGGGTGAAAGTTGAACACAAAACTTCAGTATTAAGCACTCTGGTGTAATAAAGCATTCCCGATTTCAACAAAATTGTTAAGCATTTTTAATGACCTAGGAAAGAGTTTGCAGTAAGACACTTAAGGTATTTTTTTTACCTGATTTGCCGAATTCTCCATCAGGAAGGTCGAACGCTTGAACTTTGAGCTCTTGTAACACAACCTCATCTTTTTCTAACATAAATTTCTGTTCGGTACAGGAAAAGAATTCAGTAGATAAAGACAGCGCATTATCTGTGTCGTCATTGCTCCCAGTCACTGTGTCGTTGGCTGCAAATGTGAGAAAAGGAAGGGATTACAATTTGATTGGTTGGTTGGTTGACATTTGTGTCATCATTGCTGCCAGTTTCTCTATCATTGGCTGCAAATGTAAGTGAAGGATTTGTTTGTTTGTTTGGTGTTTAACGTCGTACTCAAGGGTATTTCACTTATATGATGACGGACACAAATACAGAACCTCATAAACAAATCTGCTTCCCGTTACCCTTTAGCTCTGCGAACACCAGGGCAACAGAAAGCAACCTCTTTTCTCGCC
>JARFOD010012413.1:0-11334 GCA_031763545.1 Mopalia muscosa
CCTGTTAAGGATACTCTAACCGCACCTCAGCTCAAAATTTGTGATTTTTTTATTATTGCATATTCCAAAAGTTGAGATAGTGATCTTTATCCCAGAGCAGACCCGATAAAAAGATTTGAATTTGAAGACCATTAACTTTGATAATAAAAACTTGACTACATTATTTACAACAGGGGTGTTTTGACAATCAATTAAATACAGGGAGCTACCTGGAGAGGATTAACTGTCTGATCGCTGTGCATAAACACGTATCGACGGTTTCCATGTATTGTATATTGAGCACTTATTCACAATAAGTATGATATTTCACCCTAATGAAACAAACAAGCAATTTTACTCTTGACTAGAGAAATAAACATTGCAATGCTACAATTGATTTGTATTTTTGTGTCTCATATTATTAAATAGTCCCGTCAGACTGAGTCCAATTTATCCGGTAGAGTGTCACCTGGCCGAGGTCAACAGAATATGTCTCGCTTGTCTAGGCATGACTGGGATGTGATGGATGGCACAGATCTGTCTGGCTACGAGACTCCCTTATATCCTGTGTCCCGAGGGGTGTATGGGCACACACGAGATACAGACGCTCTATGGGAGTCCAAACAACAGATACCACTGAGGAAATTAACACAAACACCAGTCGATAAGGTAAATAATATAATTTCTATTTTATTGATGTTGGCTTGAGAATTCTGTTGATTGCTTCCAAGTACTTAAGTGTCTGATAAATTCCCACATTTTATCTGTATGAGGATAACAAGGTTTTTCTAGAAAGCAATAACTTAAAATGTTAGGCAGCTAAAGATTTAACTGTTTACATCTGAAACAAGTTTAAATGTATGACTTGATATGGCAAACTGACTGAGATGAGTTGCATCAGCTTGACCAGAGTGTGTAGCTTTTTGGAATCCTCATTTGCAAGTAAACTTATAATTTCTTATTTAGATTTCATATTCATTTTTATGATGCTTGCTACACATAGTCTGTAGAAAGATTGCCTGTTATAATTTTTCTGTTGTTTAGTTTAGCTTTTGTCATGTTCTTTGGCTCAACATATAAACTATATGATAATCAGCAGCTTGAGAATAGCTCCTGGAAAAGTTTGCGAGTACTGGCATTTTCTGCGTGTGGGATAATTTATCTCTGTAGTGCAAGTTCAACTAATGTGCAAATGTTAAAGAAAAAGACCACAGATTTTCGACCTAAACTTATTATTTAAAAAAAAACATTCATTCCACTGAAGAGTTTGACATAATACACAATAAGTGTAATTCCGAAAAACGGAATGCTGAAATATTGAGTCAAAATGAAAATATTGTTTTTCAGAATAACACTACTTGCTTATTATTTTTATTGCATATTTTCAGAGACAAACATCTGTATTGGACATGCATTCGGACAAGCATAGGCATTAATAAGTTAATTAAACAGGCAGGACTGATGTCATTGTTTGAAAACAAGGTCTGTCACCAGTGTGTCCGTTTTCTTATAGATGAATTGGAAGGCATCTGTAACAACATGGCATATCCCAAACTTGGTCATCCAAGTGCAATGTTAATCTGTTGTATTTATATGAAAATAACCCCAAAGAAACAAACAAAGAAACATATCAAAATAGCTGTTTGAGTTTTAGTTGACATGCAGTGTTAACAAATCCATTTTTTAGTACCAGGTGGATAGGTACAAGGGGTTGGTTGTAGTTATTGTTTCGCTTGGGGAGGGAACCATCTCTTTTGGCTTTATGTGAAATCATCCATCAGTGCATGCAATAGGGAGACGGCCATGACTAGATGAAGTAAATACTGTGTTTTCGAACAATGTCAGTTTTGCTTTTTAAACTAACTTATTAACCACTAAGCTAATCCGATTGCAAGCGCAATGCAGATAGTTGTCTTTGGAAATATGCAATAAAAATAATAAGTTTAGGTCGAAAATCAGCGGTTTTCCTTTAACTTCTTTGGAATACATCGCCATATAAGTGAAGCAACCTTAAATGCGTAAAATACTAATCAATCAGTCAATCAATTGTTTCAATTTCAATAATCGTAGTAACAAATGTTGCCTGGAGACTCAATCTGATTACCATGTTTATGTACTTTTCTGTAAAGCTGCTTGGATCAGACTTATCTCGTAAGATAGGATTAGGTATGTTAACATCTGTATACAAGGTGACCAGCACGCCCCTTCTCACTGCATGATGTCTTCAGGATTCACCACGCACCTTTTCTGTGAAATCACAAATCAGTTTGTAAAAATTCAAAGATTAAATATCACATCCACAGCATGAATCCTACTTCTGTTCTTGACAAATAACCACATTTTATTTTTCAATTAATGTTGTTTATCTAAATTCAAAATTATTGTGTCTAATAGCATTTTAATTGAAGCGTTGTCATTTGCATGAGATTTGCATAATTCAATATATTTTCTTTGAAGAGAAGAGGAGCACAAGTATAATGAGGGAATTTTCCTATCTCTCGTACTTCTTTAAGAGGCAAAGAAACCCACTTAAAAACTATTTCAGGAACCCAACCTAAACTTTCTTGTAACTGAATAAAGAAGAACATTAATGCTGAATTGAATTGAGTAAGGACCAGCTGATGAGAAAAGATAGATATGATAACTAAAGTACATCGATGTCCTGTATGTGACATGCTCCTTGAGAATAGCACTAAACACCTATCAATCAATCTCCATCCATTGAGCTGGCTTTCTATCATATACATAAACCATCCTTAGCATGGCTTGAAACTCCAATTGTTTAAACCAAATGACACAAATTTGGCTTGCTAATCACCACGGTTTTCATGAAACTTATATTCAGTTCTTTTTTTTATAATTTTTTTTATTTTCTGATCAATATTTAATCTGTTACCTGCTTTTTAACTCTAGATTTGTGTTTTGAATGAATTTTATTTTGACAGGTTTCAAGGCTACACCCGCTAACAAGAGCTTCAATTCATTCTCATCCTGGTTCAACCCAGAAATCAACTGCTCATTTACTACCAAACCTTGAGAGATTGGCCACAGGCATTGTGCCATTGAGGGGAGATAACTCATTCGAAGATGACCCTACTGATAGATTATCCCCCCCTGCTAGGTCTGATTGTTCCACACCGTCCCCTCCTTGGTTAGCGGATTCTTCAGTGGATGTACATAATTGACAGTCATAATCTTATCATACTACATAATGAGCCAAAAAGTTGATTGAAAAGAAGTCAATTTTATGCAAACTCCTGTTTATTTATAAGTGGCATTATATTAATTAATGTGTCATAAGTTTGTTATTTATTTCAAGTTGAGTTATAGTAAAAATGTCAAAATACAGGTATTGTAGGTCTATAGGATATTTTGTTATAATAATGATGTTGACAGCAAGTTTTCAACATAGAAGATTGTTCGTGAATCAATTTTTGAATAAGCTGTTTTTTGATGAATGAGTGTGCAACTGGATAGGTAGATGTTCACATGTTGTTATTTTGTTTTTTTGCGAGGTTACTTTGAATGTATCACAATCATTTCTCGCTTTACATGCAATTCAAGTGTTATCAAAATTAACACTTTTTGGTGTCTCATTTAAATTGTTATAAAACATATAAAACAAATAGTCAACCGATATGTAACAGGACTTTTTACAGTACTTTTTTTTTTTTTTACAAAAACCACAATTGGTACCTTTGGTATAAAATAACTTACCCAGGAATAATCATTGTGTTTGATTTGTCTGTATAAAAACTTAACCAAAGGGCTGTGTCTCCCAATAAAACAACTTACACGCAGTATTTGAGCTCATATTAGCCAAAAATATACTGTTATTGTAAAGATAACACAATATTATATATTCAGATATTTAGAAATTTTATGAAACTTATTCATTTTGTCTGTGATTTCTGTAGGATTTTAAATTTGTAAAATATCCTTTTTTGTGTGTGTGTGATTGTGAGAAAAAAAAAAAATGTTTATAACATATAATTTTTTTTTTCAATTCACATGATGAAGTGCTACTCATTACATCCCTTATTAGTTTGTTATTTCATTACTCAAACCTCCACATATATTTCTATACTCATGTATACCCTCCAGGTTGTTATTACTATACCTCATGTCAAAATGTTTTACTTTTATTGGTCTTATAAAATTTTATTGACACCCTGTACTGAGAACCTGAATGAGTTTACATGTATTAGCTAGTCTACACGTTTACTATATTACCTTGCCCTGTTATATCCAATGTGTTATCGCGATTTATTGCTCTGTCCTTGAACTGATAAAATAACTACTTTATGTAGTGGTTTCATAGCAATATTCTTTTTTTATGGCGGGTGGTTGGCTGGATATTTCTCTGCCCTATTGCTCTCCTTAGCTCAAGGAAAAGTTATAGCTCATAAGAATTGTAAACTTACATAGTGTTGTTTGAGTAGACTTAAGTACAGCATGGAACCTAAATAAAAATGCCACACTATGTTATGTGTTTAAGAGCAGGTGTTTACCACTGGTGGTTGATTAGATATTCCAATAGAGCTAACACAGGTGGTTGAATGAAAGGTTGATTGTAGTTTCGTTAACCCATTGGGCTGGCATGCGGTCATGTTAGTGAAATAATCTAAGGGTTGGCTTTAAAATACAATCAATCAAATAAACCAAAACACTTCACCTGTTATAGCTGTGTTTAGTGTGGCTATTGGGTGGGTTGCACTGCTGTCATAAGTGCAATAACCTTAAGCTCAGTGTTGAACACCATTGAATCAGTTGTTCATTGAGGCTGGAACTTCAAGTTATTTAGGCCACATTGTAGAGTGAGCTTTACTTGTATTGTGTTGCTGCTATTCTAAATACTGATCCCAAGCTACCATACACTCTGTCCTTGTCTTTGACAATCTTGTTGGTCTCCAAAATAGACTTGCTGTCTTGTTTTTTTTGGGTTTTTTTTCAGTGTTTTAATGGTACAACCAACAATCTGCAAGCCATATTTTTGATGATTAGTTAAATCAAAATATACTATGTTGAGTACTTAAACCTCAGCATTACGTTACTGAATGCCATATTCTACAATGTTTACAGTATTGCACTTTGTTAAATGTATTGTCTACATGCAGTATAGTGTGATCATCCTACTCACCTATTTATGTATTAATATTTTCCCTGACAATAATCTCAATTAAATTTACCTCATTTGTAAACTGGTAAACTTTTTTTGTTTTAGGCTTTTTTAGCTCGCCTGTACAAAGTTAGGTGAGCTTATGTCATACCCCTGGCTAGGTGTCGGTGTCAGCCATATAAAGGCTTCTATAATTAAATATAATGAGGGATTTGTCTGAAGTTTTACACACAGTTTGCCTAACCAGAACGGAAGAGATAATACAAATTATATGGAATTCTGCACAGATTAATTATGCATATTAAGTGATACTGTTTTAGAGCAAATATCACACAATATGAAAGGAGAAGGATATTATCTGTTCAGCTCCTTTCACTCACATTAAGTCCTCTAATGAACATTTCAAGTAAATTTCTGTTCATTTGGTGTAAAGCACTGTATATCCAGATTGGATAGACAGATTTTCCTTAAATTTGGGATAAATGTAACACAACATGAAAGGAGAGGGATATTATCAGTTCAGCAGATTACACACATAATAATAACTTTAATGAGCTTTACCAATTAAATTTGCATTAAACTCCAGAACTCCAAATTGCATAGAAAACCTGATTGTCCTAAAATTTTGGGCAAACGCCACACTACATGGGGTGAGAGGGATTTTATCAGTTCAGATAATTACCCGCATATTAATTACTTTAACAAACTTTTCAAGTAAATTTGCGTTAACATTTGTGTTAAGCAAATTATAAAAAATTGTATAAAAATTCCAGTAAGGAGTTATTTAATTTTAAGTTTGAAAACACTGATTCAGTTTTTTGCAAGTATACCGGTGGATGGGGTTTGCACCATTTTTTGTCAAATTTAATTTTTCAACTGTTGTTTTCTCAAAAACCGTTTGAGCTATACCCGTGACATTCTGCATGCTTATTAGTGACATAATAATCTAGTAAAGTGTATCAAATCTTTTTAATTCGGCTTACTTAATTTATTATTCATCTTCTAATGCAGGAAGTCAAATTTTCATAATTAAATTTAGAAAAATTACTATAAAGATAGAAGTAAGCAAACACCATTTACGATTTTTATGCGACTCATAAGCATGCAGAATTTCACATGCGTATCCTTAAAAAGGTTTTTCAAAAAAACAAATTTGAAATATGACCTTATATAACTGGAATTTTGATATAACTTTTTCACAAAATGCAGGACAATGTTCTTACAAGCAAATAAAAACGAAATTTTTAATTTTGACTCCTAAGGGGCAAGGCTGTCCTTCCTTAACCGAGGGTGTTTGATATGGCTGATTGTGAGCAGAAAATAATAGGTACCAGTTTCGACATGCACTAGGTTGAACACTAAAGAGTTACAAAGCATGGATCTTATATATTTCTGACTTCCATCGTTATTCAAACAAGATGAGACACCTGATGTGGTTCCAGCAATTCCAGTGGTGGTTTTTAAGAGGTTTCCTCTCGGTTCTCCACCACAATTAGACGAGTAGCAATGTGAAGTGTATACTCTATCGTCAAGTAAGTAAAATACCCTTGAGTACGACTTTAAACCCTAATCAAACAAATAAAACAAACCATCGGTATTCAAACAAGATTAGACAGTTGCACATTTTGCAACCATTAGCTCCATCTATAGTTTTTGTTTTAGTCTGTTGTCTTCAGAACAATAGATGTGATCATTAAAGGGGAAGACCTCCCAAAAACCATATTCTATAAATAAGTAAAACTTTTTGTGTGTAGAAGATTTGTATAGCCAATGGTTAATGAGAGTAGGCTAATCGAATCTGGCTCTGAATTGCATCTTGCATTCTAAACATTATTTGCGGAGATTCCATCTCTAAGGTATCACCGAGCCATATGGTCTGGATTCCGATATTTCGGAAACCAGCTTTCAGCCCGCAGTGATATTCGTGGCATCACACCGTGGATAGACTACCGAATACTTTGTAAACAACAACACGTGTTCCGCTTTATCTGTTATTATAATGTGTAACCTTTTGAGGTAAAACTGTATACACTTTGGTTTCGGTTCTGTTGCATTTACTTGTTAAATGCATAGACTCGCCTGTACACATCAATAAACACTTATAACCTTGGTCAAGTTCTATGTCTGTACACTCAAGCGAGGATCGAGTTATCCATTATCCGCTTCGGGCTGTTCCTACATGACGGTTTATCAGCCGTCTTTGCAGGCATAATTTTGTTGATGCTTATTTTCAACGTCAAAGTCCTTGATAAACATGAGTTTACATCAGTTTTTCTTCTTCATCGTCCGCACCGCTTAAGCATCATGCATATAAATAATTAACCCATCAACACTTTTTAAAACCGCTGACCCAAGACACTAATTGTCTATTTTAGTATATAGCCTAAGACATACAGGTTTTTTCCTGCTTGTCTTTAACCCGGAAGACAGGAATTATGTTTTTTTAATTTTTACTTTATTAGATTTTTCAAGGTTTTGATTCGGCAAATCATTGAGTATTTCATTTCCACCCTTGATTGTGATTTAAATTTTGGCGAATGTATGGTGTCAACCTCTTTTAATAAAAATCCCGAAAAACGTGATAATCAGCAAAAAGACTGCTCGGTGATATCTTAGTGCTCCTGTCCTCATGAAATCTCGAGGTAGGTCCGTAAATAACGTTTAGAATGTTTAGGGCTGCCTTTTACGACAATAAGTCCCCGAATGCACTCTCCATTATTTCGGCCATGTCTGACCAAAGATCTGCTTGTTTTAAACCTAATGGAAGCCAGAAGAAACTTTAGGTTTGTCCTTCTGTCCGTCCATCTTTCCGTGTGTCGATGTGTCTATAAAAACACAATCAGTTTTTCCACTTTTTTGAAACACTTGAAAAGTGAACTAAACTTAAAGTTTGTATGTACATCTTCCCTGTGGATACTTACATAATAAAATGTCACGCGTGTAGTTGAAAATTACATATTTTACAACAATTAACATATATGAAGGATTATGGCGTTTTTAGAGATTTAGTGTAGAACACAGTTTCTGGCTCTATTCACCATTTATTTGATCTCTGCAGTTTAATGGTGGTGAATGGCTGTGTTTTCTGTAAATATTGATTCCGTCATCGCTAATTCTGAGGTCTATAAATTGGACATCTGTTGAGTTTGAAAAGTCTTAGTGGTAAAACGTAGCTTTTCGTGGAACGAGTTAAGCTATCTTTTAATTATTTCTGAGGGAGTCTGAGGGTTTTGCTAACATAAGTGTATCATCTACAAATCGAACATAAAATTTTGTTACATCAGACTCTATATGGGGTTTTATAATGTTTTCCATTTCTGTCATAATAATAATACCGGCAAAGTTAGTGCTAAAGGAGCACCCATGAATACTCCATCTAGTTGTTGGTTTATTTGGTCTAATCCGTAGAGTGGGGTTTAGTAAACGTGCATCGAGAATATTTTTACCAGTATTTTATTCTTACGGGTCCAGGGCTTCGCATGGTCTTTATATATTCAGACAAGGATGACATTCACTGTTTTATGTCAAGGGATATTTACAAAAAGTGACTCGACATGAAACGAAACAAATTGAACTTTTCTTGGAAAAAGTGATATGTGGTCTATACTCCTTGCTGCGCCAGAAGAATCTTGTAGCCGACAATCGTTGCCTCCTAAAGGTTTCAAAAGGTAACAGCAATTGTCCTAAGTTGTAATAAGCTGTCCAAATGGAATCTACTATTGGCCGGAAGTTTGGTAAAGAGACGAAAGGCTTGTGCTCTTTAGTAGCGCAAAGAAATGTCTGTAGGGCGGGCTTATTCGGGTATTATTTGTTGGCGTTCTTCATTGGTGATCTCGTGCGTCGTTTTTTTAAAAAGAACATGCAGAGGTACGATTGATAAAAAGTGAGCTGAGGCAAATTTGGGTTTGTGTCTATTTTTGTTAAATTTTGTGGGATGTTCGATGATGCATTCGTTGTAGTCATCACGGTTTATCAGTTCTACACCATTATCTTTGTGTAGTTTTAATATATCACATCTCAGTATGTAGTTGTTAAAGTGTCTTGATTCTTTTAGAGCCGGCTGCTAGTCTGTGGTCATCGAACTCTAGGTAGTTGTACGCCATTTATTTAAGGGCATTTTTTAAAATCTTTTCTATATTCCCCATAATGTTGACGGGCGCAGATTTTTATAATTGTTCTCATACCCTGTCTGCTGCAATTATTAGGTTAGATTCATGTGGATTTACCTCCATGTTTCAAGCCAAAATTTAGTACTTCTATTCCGTCGGTAGTTAGAGGTGTTCCAGGTAAATTATAGTTATCACGGTGTTGGGGCTGTCTTCTATGCGCCTTTGTTTCTCTAACAGATATGTGAATTTCTTTACTTGTCTTGTTCTAGCTTGATTGATGTAATCTTCAGACCCAGCATGTCGCCCATAATTAGGTTTAACTATACCAAATTCTGATCGATACGATTTTACAAAGTTAATTCTTACATCTAAAGAGAAACATTGTAAAAGGACAATCTAAGAAGCTAGTAATAACAGGTCCTCCGCAAAAGGCTCATTAAAAAAATATTTAAACAACATACAAACAATTTGGTGTCATTGTCATTCAGGTATGCTAATAATATAGCTTAAATAAACAATGATAAAGAAACAATGCTTGGTGCAATGGACGCACTGGCGATTTTGGTGATTCCGTCACAAAAAGGTATTTTTCATTTAGGAAATTAACAGATTGCTAGAATACAAACTCTTGTTATAGGACAAAGCTCAATTAGTACGGACTATTATATAGGAAGCTTTTTACACTCAAAAAAGTTACTACAACGGTCCAAATGACAGTGACGGAATCAAATAATGTTAGGTGATTCCGTCACCATGCCTTGCTTTTGGTGTCAAATGTGTCAGCTATTTAGGACAAATATCAGGCTAACTGTCTTTCTTGAGATACAATTTATCCAACTACTATAGATTGCACAGTATTCGTAATGAATAATTTTGCGTAAAATTTGTAAAATCGATCGCTTGCGAAAATTAATATAAATTCATATGCTTTCAGAATGCCCAGGACACCTGCTGAACGACAGCATGAGCGACGTGCTTGGCTAAAATCCAATCCGGAAGCACTTAAATTATATAGGGAGTCGGACCGACTCCGAAAACAAGCCAAAAGACTAGATGTCTCCTGAAGAAGTCCAAGCACTCAACCAAAACAACAAGCTTAACACACGTGTGTGGCGTAAGAAGGTCAATGATAGGTCAAAAACACCTCGGATAGCAGCAATTATAATGGAGACGGTCAATGCTGTGGTGGTAAAATTTGTGATGCCACATTTACTGACAATGTGGTTAACATGGATCAAACCTGTCGCTGGTATCAGTGGGGGAAAGACGGCGATGGTTATTTTATCAAATGTCAAACAGAAGGCACACTGGGGGATGCACTCTTCAAGTTGAAAAATATGCTTCCAAAGTTCCAATGGCATGTTTTCATACAAGGAAAACAATGCGAATCGTATTAAAACTGCCTCTGGTAGCACCAACTTTTTACTGCAGCTGAATTTTGTTTAAATTACTGAAAATACAGCGACATTTCAGGACGAAATCCAATCTGCACACTGACCGAAGCGTCAGATAGCATGTGGTCTTCACGGTCATGGTATGGATCCGAGGGCTCCGAGATTCGTCCGTTGTGGCTTTTTTTATTTGTAATAAAAATGTCAATATTCGGACAGACGGAACAAGCAGCCAGTTCAAAACCCGATACATCTTTGCCCTCATACTACAGCTAAAGGAAAATTTTATTTAGAAATAACATTGAATTATCTGGTACCCATGGGAAAGCCCCCAATGATGCCTTCTGGGGGAACATTAAGCGCCTGATACATCCAAAAGTTCTAACTAGGAAAGTTTTTGTCACTCACTGAAGCACAATCTTTTGCAGATGCAGCGAAGGAGTCGACCCAACATACCAAAGTTATTCATCATGCACAAAAGGACATTGATAACAAGTGTATATGAGCTTATCCTAGAAGAAACTTGGTCTTCCACTCCACTAGTTCGTGGTGTAATAACTGCTCACCATGTATCAATCAGTGGGGTCGGAACAGTTTCTACGAAGTTTTACAAATCTGCCCATATATATCAGTTAATCACAAGATGTCTTGCGATCTGTATATTAAACAAGAGATCCATGAATGGATCTTGACGCCCACACTGTTAAGATAGTTTGAAGAGAAGAGTCTAAGAGGG